>CAOJBK015416836.1:0-13064 GCA_948294925.1 Codiaeum variegatum
ATACTTGAGTGGCATTGATCATGCCTAGTTCCCTTCAAATGTAGTAAAATGCCTCCTTATCAAGTGGTTTGGTGAAGATTTCCGCCAATTGATGTTTTGTATCAATGAATTAAAGTGCAATATGCATTTTGGATGCATGATCTCTAAGAAAGTGGTGCATTATGTCTATGTGCTTTGTCCTACAATGATGAATGGGGTTTTTGGGCAAATTTATGGCGCTAGTATTGTCACATTTGATAGGAATGTAATGCAATGCTAGACCAAAATCTTCAAGTTGCATTTTCATACAAAGAAATTAAGTGCACCAATTTGTGGCTGCTACATACTTTGCTTCTGCAATTGATAATGCAACTAAATTTTGCTTTTTAAAAAATCAAGAAACTAGCATGCCTCATAAAAATTGATATGTACCACTTATGCTTTTCCTATCAAATTTACATCTTGCAAAATTTGTATCAGAATAGCCAACTAAATCAAAATATGAGCCTTTTAGATACCATATACTAATATTTGGTGTATCCACTAGGCACCTCATGTTTCTTTTGACACATGCAATATGAGATTCCTTAGGATTTGAATAGAATCTAACACACATGCATACACTAAACAAAATATCGAGCCTAGATGTAGTTAACTATATAAGTGAACTTATCATGATTCTATAGCGTTTAGAGTTAACGAATTTACCTTTCTCATCCACTTCAATCTTAGTGGATGTGCTCATTGGTGTAGCATAGGGTTTTTCCTCATCCATTTCGAACCTCTTGAGCAACTCCCTATCGTGTTTGGATTGGTGAATGAGAATCCTATGCTCAAGTTGGTTTATTTGCAATCCCAATAAGAAATTTAGCTCCTCCATCATACTTATCTAGAATTTACCTTGCATACACTTAAAAAAGTCTTTGCAAAGCGATTCATTAGTAGCATCGAATATGATATCATCAACATAAATTTGAACTATTAAAATTTATTGATTTTTATTTTGGATAAAAAGAGTGGTATCAACCTTTCCTTTTATAAAATCATTTTCAATAAAAAAATTGTTCAACCTCAAAAAATTATTTTAAATCATATAAAGCCTTTTTTAGTTTAAACACGTGTTTTGAAAAATTATGATTTTTAAAACTGGGAGGTTGCTCAACATACACTTATTCTTGAATAAAACCATTTAAAAATGCACTGTTAACATCCATTTGAAAAAAGTTTAAAATTTTTGAAGCAAACAAAATAATAAGCATTCTAATAGCCTCTAATCTAGCTATGGGGCATAAGTTTTATCGAGATCAATAACTTCCTCTTGAAAGTACCCTTTAGCTATCAATCGAGCTTTATTTCTTACCCCAATACCATACTTATCTAGCTTAGTGCAAAAGATCCACTTGTTTCCAAAGACGGGATGGTCCTTTGGTCTTGGTACTAGGCTTCATATTTCACTTCTTTCAAATTGATTAGACTCATCTTACATGGCTAATACCCAATGTTCATCATCAATAGTTTCATCCATGCCTTTGGGTTCCACCAAGGACAAGAAAGCCACATATTCACCAGTGTTGTGGATTTGGAACCTTGTCCTTACTCATTGGGTTGAGTCTCTAATGATTTGAGTGTTATTAACCTCATTTCTCACCCTTGGATGTGAAGTCTCCCTTTATTGAGGAATGGCTTAAATTCCCATGCTTGGTTATGTATCCATCTCCTCATTTTTAGGTGTTACCTTATTTTGACTGATGGCCTCATCATTTTGATTTGGTTGCTCATGATCCTTGTCTTTTAGGGTAAGGTCATCCATCCTGTTTTCATTATCTTCATTATAGCATTCATTGCTAGCTACACACTTAAAAACCAAATCATAAAAAATAATATGAATGGATTCTTCAACTAAGAGTGTCCTCTTGTTGAAGACCCTATAAGCCTTTGAATGGTTTGAATAACCAAGAAAAATTACCTCATTCAATTTAGCAACAAATTTTTTCTAAGTTATCATTGCCATTGTTATGCACATAACACTTGCAACCAAATGCATAAAAATATGAAATGTTGGGCTTCTTTTCTTTCCATAGCTCATATGGAGTCTTTTTTAGTATAGGTTTAATCATAGCCCTAATAAAAATGTAACATGAAGTGTTCACAACATCGACCCAAAAATACTTTGGCAAATCATTTTCACAAAGCATGGTCCTAGCCAGTTTTACAATAGATCTATTTCTCATCTCAATAACACCATTTTATTAAAGAGTCCTAGGTGTATAAAAATTATGCTCAATGCAAAATTTATCAAAATCAGAAATTTCAAATTTGGTACCATGATCACTTCCAATGCATGTAATGGCATACCCTTTTTGATTTTTCAAAAATTTAGCTAATGGCATGAATGCACCAAATATATCGCTTTTATGTGAAATAAACAATACCCATGTAAAACGAAAATAATAATCAATAATCATAAGACAATAATGTCTATTGTCAATGCTAGATGTTCTTGTTAGACTAAAGAAATCAAGATGTAAAAGTTGCAGTGTTTTAGAAGTTGAAATCATGTTTTTGGATTTAAAAGAAATTCTAGAGTGATTGCCCTTAGCACATATATCACAAACACTTTTCATTTTTGAAAATGATTTTAGATAAACCTTTTACTAATTTTTTATAGAAAGTTTGGATAGAACATTCAGACTTGCATAGCCTAGTTTCCTATTCCATAAAGTAGGATCCTCATCCTTTGAGAAAAAAAATAAAGATCTTTGGTTTCTTGATTGCTCCAGTCCACCAAGTACACATTGCCCTTGCAGTACCAAATAAAAATAAATTTTTTTGGTTTTGATGTCATTCACTTCACAAATGCGATAATCATAACTAACTCTATAACTCTTACCACACAACTTACTAACACTATGCAAATTATGCCTTAAATTATAAACAAATAGAACTTTAGCAATAGTAAAATCATCATTGTCTATTGTGCTAACTCCCAAATCTTACCTTTGGGGTTGTCACCAAAGCTTACATTGCCTTCATATTTCTTTTCAAGCTTAAAGAACTTTTTTTTTTGTCTCTGGTCATATGCTTGGAGCACCCATTATCAATCACCCATTTTCCTTTTTTTGACTTGGTGATAGCCTACAAGAAAATAAGTCATAAACCTTTTGATGGTACCCATTTTGTCTTGGGTCCATTTTTGTTAGTTCCACTTGGAACCTATTTACCTTTAGGAATGTCCTTAGAATCTTTAGAAATCCATACCTTCGTAATGGTATATGGCCTCCTGAGCCTAATAGGACAACTCATATGTGTATACCATTGAAGTTGCAATAGTTGCATTTCTAAAAACACTTTAGGTATAAAGTCCATTTTCTAAAAAAAAATGTACTGCAAACTCTTTCTATTTCCTCAACCTTGTAACCAAGACTGACCTTGTCATACACATCTATTTGAGACATTAAGATTTCATCTAGAATCTTACTCAAACTTGAGAACTTCTTTAAAAGTTACTTGAAGTCTTTAAGCTATAATTCCATCTTAACTTTCTCTTCTTTAAGGCAATTAAATGATTTTTACAATTCATTTATTTGGATCGTGAGTTTTTTATTTTTCTAACTCAATGCATTAGAGCTTTCACTCTTCTCATGCCCACATTTTAACTTATGCAAATTCTTTTTCAAAACCCTGTTTTCTTTTGTAATCAATATATAATCCACCATAAGGTCATCAAACGCTTCTTGAAGTTCATTAAAAGTATAAGGTTTAGAAGTTACCTTATCATCTTCCTCAATGTCAACTTCTTGTGCCATCAAACACAAGTTGACCTCTTCATCTCCATTTGATGAGCTATTATCGCTTGAATTGTCACTTTCACTCCAAGCGACAAAGGCTTTATCTCTCCCTTTGCTTAAGCTAATTTTTCACATTACCCTTCTTAGACTTATAGACATACCAATATTGTCTAATGTGCTGGGCTTCTTGCATTCATAGCAAATGATTTCATTGCCCTTGTCCTTCTTTGACTCCTTATTCTTACTTTTGCTCTTGGATAGATACTTGTTGAACTTTTTAAACTTCTTAGCAAGCAAGGTGATATCTTCATCATCACTTGAGTCATCTTTAGGTTATTTCTCCTTGTGAGTTTCCATGAGATAAATAGTTTTCTCCTTTTTATTTGAAGAAATAGGTGTACCTCCTAGCTCCATTCTTATCTCGAGCTTCATCTCTTGAGTTAGGAGAATACCAACGAGTGTCTCCAATTAAAATATGGTATAGTCTCAATCGCATATACTTTGGAGTCAAATTCTGTCAGAAGATGTCTAATCACTTTGACAACCAAGTCCTTGTTGTTGAAGGTTCTACCAAGTGCCTTAAGCTCATTCATTATGATGGTAAACCTTGTATACATGTTTGAGTTGCTTTCATTCTCCACATATCGGAAATTCTTATAACTTGAAGAAAGCATGATATGATTTGAGGATTTCACTTTACTTATTCCCTCATGAGTGGCTTTAAGAGTATCCCAAATTTCTTTAGCGGATTCGCACGCTGATATCCAATTGAACTCCGCTTCATTCAAGGATGAGATCAATTATCTTATCTTTTCTTTGGAGTTTCTTATTGATATCCTCTGTTCAATCATTCGGATCAACCGGTTCGCCTTTAATGTCCTGTGGAACATAAAAACCTTTCTTTATAATCTCCCACAAATTATAACCTTGTGAGTGGATGTGAAACCTCATGCAAACCTTCCATTGATTGTAGTATGAGCCATAAAATTGAGGTGGTCTAGTGGAGCAATTCCCCTTTTGGACTAATGTCTTAATGGAACCATCAATGCCTACCATTATTGATCATTAGCTTTCAAAATCCTAAGATTTTATCAAGAAAATAAAGCTTGGCTTTAATACCAATTGTTGTCCCGACAATGGATACCAAGTTGGGGGATTAAATTGGTGTCTTAAAACTTTCTTTAATTATTTTTAACAAAAACACCAATTTTAGTTCTTAAAACATTTTCTCAAATCAAAATCGATGATAAAAATAATGGACAAATATGATTAAATAAGAATTTGTAAACACTCAAGCTTCAAGCCACCAATAAACACAAAAACATAGCTATAACAACAATAATAAGAGAGAGAGAGAGAGAGAAAGAGAGAGAGAGAGAGAGAGAGAAAAGAGATTACTCAATGTTTTATAGTGGTTCGGAGACTCTTCCTCCTACATCCACTCTCTCAATCAACTCGATTGAGTTTCCACTTATCACAAATCCAAAGCTTTTCCTATATTCAAGTTTATGGGATTTTTCCCAATCATTTACGAGCTTACAACTCCAATACAAGATTTACAAATAAGATTTTCAAGTTAAAAGACTTGGCTTGCAATCTCACAAGCTAGGCTAATGATTTATAATGAGGATCTTAGCTTTGGTTTTCTTAAGCTCAAATAATTATAATGAATAACACAAGCTTAGGAAAATTAAGTATGAGAAAATTAAGGTGTAAAAGCTCCAAAAACTTGAATACAATGAATAATAATAAGCTCTCTTAGTTTCTTGACTTGTTTATGAACTTTAGCTTTTATATCTTTGCCATTTGGAGCTAATTTGGTGCTTGTAATGACTAAATAGTACACATGACATCATCTCCAATGTTTAAAAAATTTTGTCATATTGATCTCCATAAAGGCGTATGCCCTTGACCCATACAGGCATATGAGTTTGGTGAGTTTGAATTAATATAGTCATTGGAGCCATACGATTGTATGGTGCCATGATGATATGGCTATATGGGCTTGCCTTCACATAGGAAAAAACCCTACTGTAACTTTATACGGCCGTACAAAGTCCTTTCCATATGGTCGTATGGTACTTATCCAAATTGCCATACGGTTGTATGAGGAAACCCCATACGGGCGTATGGGCCTGATTCTTGCAAAACACTTCAAACTCCATTTCTAAATGTTAAGTTAGTTTAGTAAAAGTGTTAAAACAGTTATACCAAGCACCATAGTCCATTATATGCACCAAATGCAATACTCATATTCATTAATCAATGTTTTTGATACCTTACGCATAAATACGAGTCAATTAGACTAAGAGTTTTGGAATCATTAGAATATGAAGGATAACATTACTAAAATCCTAGCTCATCATCAATTATAACCATTTATGGAGCAAAAGTTGCTGTAAATGCAACTTTAGGTAGAGGTAGAGGAGTTCAACCTATAGCTGGAAGAGCAGCTCCACCTACTACGGGAAGAGCATCCCTACTTGCTGATGGTTCAGAAGCTCAAGTTGTATCTATTGCTTTTAGAAGAGGAGCACCAACTTCTATAAGAGGTTTTATATTAAAAGACATGAAGGGAGGGGATCTTTTATGCCCAAGAATCAGAAATGACATACCATACCAAAGACCTAGAACAAGGCAACAAAATAGAACCACAAATGCTACAAATGGTGTAATCAATAACCAATAAAGCACTATTACCAATTCATATGTTAAGTGTTTTATCAATTTGATTGGTTTTTTAACAGGAATTGGATTGGTGTTACATATTTTATCAATCCAATTGGTGTTAAGTGTTTTTTTATTAATTTGATTGGTGTTACATGTTTTATCAATTTGATTAGTTTGGAGGCCATAACATTGAGTTGCAAATCTCAACATAACAAGGCAATTAATACACACACCAATTGAACAAAAAAATAAACACATAAATTGTGAAAATGAGTCAATAAACATTAATACAACTGTCACTAATTTGCTCTAAACATTTATACAAAAAGCCAACTCAATAAAATAATATAAATGTATTTCAAGTTATGGCAAGCTTATCATGTTGTTTGTCATAACTTTACCTTATAGACACAATTTTTAATATAAGACCAACTAGAAACTAATTGACCATTGTAACAATACAATATTTCCTCTTTAATTTGTTCTTATCTTCCACCAGCCTATCAATCTTAACATTTAGCAATTTTTAATATAAGACCAACTAGAAACAAATTGACCATTGTAGCAATACAATATTTCCTCTTTAATTTGTTCTTATCTTCCACCAGCCTATCAATCTTAACATTTAGTTTCTTATTCTCAATTTATACGATAACCTTAGCTTTTGTCAAATTTTTTATCTCATCAACCAAGTCATGTTGCTCATCCTCACGAAATTCCAACTTCCTCTTTAACCATTTCATTATGTCATTATTGTGGTGAATTATTTCCACTAACACCATTTTCTTACTGATAATTTTGATCAACATCTCATTCTCCCTTCCAGTGTATTATAAATCTATCCAATGGAAATAGCCACAATCTCTTACATACACAATCCCAAGATTAAATCACAATTCATAAACCACACTTACCTATTAAATTATGACAATACAAGATTGATGTAATAAAACATTATCGTTCATCGCAAATACCTTCAACCTGAGTTTTTCAAGCTCTATGAAGTTAGCAAATCTGCATCATCATGTACGCACCTGCCTCTTGTCGAGATCACAGATTGTTCACTACTACCACTTAACATTCTTTATTTAAATTAAAGAGAAAAAGATGAATGATTTTGATTAAAAGAGACTGTGGAGTTTTAAGAGTTTTTATGAACATATGAAATCAATAAATAATAACAACAAATATCATATTTCAGTTTCGGATAAAAGACAAACAAAAGTCAAATACAAATACAACAACAATATCTTTAAAATTTTGAAATATAGAGCAATAGTATTTCAAACACAATCACATATACTATTTATATTCCAAATATAAAGCACCAGGAATATAGCAACATAAATTCCAAATATGATGGAAAAAAAATCAAACATATATACAACAACATAAATACCTAATATAGAGAATGATTTCTACTCCATTAGCAAACAAATTCAAATTGTTCAAAACTCATCACAATAAATACATGTAACTGCAAAATGTAAAAGGAATTAACAAATACACGTGAAATTGCGATGACAATAGAATGCTATGAAGGAATCGCGATAGTCGAATGCTATGGAGGAATCGCGATAGTAGTTAGCTATGGAGATACGAGTATAGACGAACAATAACAATTTAGAGTTTCTTTTGTGCTTCATCTTCTATCAAAATTTGTTTCATCACTTAAAAACTTTTAAGGGATCACTTTTGGATTAGGTTTAACAAAGGAGAAATTGTTTGTCTTAGTCTCACATTCGCTTCCTCTGTTTGAAATCAGTTTTTGATTTTTGTTTTTTTTTTCAATTACATAATAAATATTTTGTAATTAATTTAAAAATTTTTAATGATTAGAAAGTAGTTTGATGTGTTAACTTAGGTGGCAAATTCCAGCGATATGTGTCGAATTTAGTTTGATAATTGGTCAGATTCCTATTTTATTCAAAAAATATAAAAGTTATATATTTTATTGATGAAACTAGAAGTTTTGGATATATTTAAAAAATATGTTAAAGTTTTGGAGATTTTTGGATAATCAAGTCTATTTTATTTTATATTTCATTAAGTAATAAATTGAAGCTTAATGTTGATGCTTGTTTAGATATGTGACGATGAATAGGAAGTGTGGGAGCTGTGGTTAGGAGCCATCAAGGCTCGGTTGATGGCGCCATGCCGATTTTTAGCTCGCAACTAGTAATGGAATCTATGACAGTCAGGTGTACGATTAAATGGTTCACTTTATTTATTCAGGTCTTCTCATAATTGAATAGGATTGCTTGCAATTAGTCCAAGGTGTTGGCCACTCTTTTATAGGCATGTCTCAAATTCATTGTCTATTCAAGGATATTCACAAGTCCTTCATGCATAACATGAGGTTTATTTGTGTTCCTTGTGCTGCTAATGGCTTAGCATATTATTTAACAAAGCAAGCCTTGAATAGTAATAGGATAAATATATGGAAGGATAAGGTTTCTTCCTTTGCTCTTGATGATTTGAATTAATATAATTCCACCTTTTCTTCAGAAAAAAAAGTAATAAATTGATTTATTAATTTTTTAAAATTTAATTTGTTAACAGTATTAAAATCCTATATTTATAAGAAAGTTATTAAAGAATCCTAGTAAGATAGTTTTGGGTTGGGGAAGCCTTGGACCCTTATTCCACTCACCAAATTTAGGACAGCGTTTCAGAGGGTTATTACTTTCCCGCCTTTCTGCTTCATCTGCCCGCCAAAATAACTAAACCTTCGCCATTGTTTGTCTGCTGAGTGCTGATCCTCTCACATAGAGTGACCTATCACCCCAAAATCCAGCACCAATGGACATGGATATGGATATTCCTCTTCCAGAGGAGCTTGATGGCTCGAAGCCAACGCTTACTTCCAGGAAGACCACCTGGACCTGCCTTCACCTGATTCTTATCCATACCCACCGGAAGAGGAGGAACAAGAGCCTCCCCTCAGTCACCATCACCGCCTACCTCTTCCCCACTCCCTAACCACAAGCAGTCCCGATCTAATGGTCCTGATTCTCCGAATCATGAAGGTATCATCACATCTGAAGAGAAAAGAAGTAAAATCGACGATGTTGGGCCGGAGGCTGATGAGGACTGGCGCCGATACTCGCCGCAGCCGGAGAGGAATGCACCGCGAGAGTAAGAAGAGAGAGTCGAGGTTGTCGTGGAGGAGGAGAGGATTTTATCAAGATACGCATTTGAGATCGATGGCGATTTTATTCCACTGACGGCGCCGAGTGGTGGTGATAGGGTTTATGCTAAGATATGTAGAGTGGAGAAGGAAACAAGATCCAGAAAATTGGATGTGAAATCGCAATCAAATGGTACGATAACTTGCTTGTCTTTAATTATTGTTGAATTATCAACTTTAGCCACTTAAAAATTGTTTCTCATCCAAACAATTGATTACTTTGTGATTTACAAGTTCGTATTTTTGCAACCTGTCTAATTTCCAGGTCTTATCTCTGAGCCTATCAATGTTCTTTTGCAAAGAGCGGAGCAAGAGGCCTTCACCAAGGTACACATGATGCAAAATAGCGTATGCAAACATTACATTGCTGAAAGATAATTGATGGTTTGGAAGGCTATAGTCCTTTTTTTTGTGAAATATTGAGACCAATTGAAATATTCCCTAGCAAAGTAAAATATATAATTAGTGGTTCCATATTATATTTTCAGAAAATTTGATTGTTTTGATTTGTTTTTTTTTCCCTTGGTGTTAAAAGGCTTAGATGAAATATTACTACTGATTTCTTGGAATTAGCTGATGTGCAAAAGGGTTGGGATGGGACTGGGGAATCTTTTATGTATGAACAAGAAGAGGCACACTTATATATGTATATTATTCTTTTGGTGCTTAAGGCATTGCAAGCTAGTTCTGAAGTTCAAAGTGATGTGGTTCTTGCCGAAACACAAGAGGATCATGAACAACTTTGTGTGTACAAATATGCTCCGTGTTCATTTACTGAGCTACTTAGTGATGTACGGACAAATCGCGAGGTATGGACATTAAGTTCCCAAAAGCTAGACCTTTCTAAGAGTTTATGACGGGCGACAGTTTCATTCTACTTTTTTGCTTAATTTCTATATGGTTGTGCTATCCCAGGTCCTCTTATGGTTGAAACAATGGGATTCTAGTGTTTTTGGATCTGAAATAAGGAGTACTTAGGATGATGTTTTGTCTGCACTGAGACGTCATTCTTCTGTTGGTCAGCACAAAAAGTCTATAGATTCAAATTTCCGTAGGACTGATGACCGTAGATGGAGTAATGGAAATCTTAGAAATTCTAGCAATTTGGATGATCAAAATAGTAGCACAAAAGGAATTCAAGACTTATGGAGCAAGAAGTCAAGGCTTACTGGTCCGCCAGAACAGAAGGTTAGAGAAAAATCCATAGATTTTTTTCCTTAAACATATCTTGAAAAAGAAGAAATTGTGGTTTCCAAAGCACATCTGTCTCGATTTATATATTATCTTGTGCTATTACTTCTACTTACTATTCGCATGTTATGACATGCACTGTTGTGCAAGTTGATGAATCTGAATAATGTTGAAAATGCTGCCATAAATGTAATTTGAATTGTTTATGTTTGCAAGATGGGTTGTTAGTGTTTTCTTTTTGGGTGAAGCTCTCAAAAATTGGAGCTTACAATACATTAACTAATATGCTTCTAAGCTAGTTCAAATGAGACATGATGTTATTCTGGTCTCCTTCAAAAGGGGAAAGCCACAAAACCGTGATGTTCATATAGAATTCAAGCTAGTAAATTCTCTCAAAGTAATGGTTCATGATGTTATGTGGGTATTGCAACTATTAGTGAGTGATTCTTGCCTTTTTGCTTTATCTAAGTTCTGCTGTCATGTGACAAGTTACAAACGTTTACTTTGCTTGTCCTGATATTTATCAGTGATTTTGCAATAACAAATTGGTTGGCATTTATTTGATTGTTCTCCTTCGTTTGCATCAGAACCAAAATCTTACAAACCAATGGACAATTCTCCACTTGAAGATTTCAACAATTCCTATTAGACAAGCCTCATGAAACCAATACTATTTCCACTTTTTTTTGTCGGTATTAATGATAATTGTTAGTTGGTATAGAAATCCTATCAAAATTGAAATAGAGAAAACATAAATCTTTGTGAATGTTTGGATGCTCAAAACTATGAGCCCTCCCTTCATTATATAGGCTATATACAGTAGACAAAATCTCATATTTACAGCAAGCAAATCTCATGATTTGTGCCTCATAATTAGAGCATTATCTCCCATAATCAATCCCAAAAATACAACATGCATATCCCAAGAATAGTGCAGTAACAGAATATTACAAGTAATTATAAGAATATTTATAGCTATCATTGACTTACAGCTGTCATTGACACCCCCCCTCAAATTGATGCTGGTGAATCAAGCAGCATCAATTTGCTAACAAAAAAATGATGACGGTTGCGATTAAGAGGTTGGGTGAGAATGTCTACGATTTGAAGATCAATAGATATATGTGGAAGAGTAACAGAACCCTTATCAAAAGCTTCACGGATGGAGTGGCAGTCTACCTCAATATGCTTGGTACGCTCATGGAACACAGGATTTGCTGCAATTTGAATAGCACTTGTATTGTCAGCATGTAGGAATGCAAGGCCAGATTTAGGGAAACCCAATTTAGAGAGTAGGCCACGTAACCAAGTAATTTCAGAACATGCAGCTGACATTGCACAATATTCAGCCTCCGTAGAGGACTTGGAAATTCGATCTTGTTTCTTACACTTCCATGAAATTAATGCTTCACCCAAGTATACACACCAACCTGTGGTTGAACGTTGTGTATCCGGGCAACCAGCCCAATCAGCATCACTATATGCAACAAGTTCAGAGAAGAACTAGAAGGAAAAAAGAGACCTCGAGTAGGAATGCCAAGAAGGTAGCGGATAATTCTTTTAATAGCTACCATGTGAAGATGCGGTGGTGAAGTCATGAATTGATTCACTAAGTTGATTGCAAAGGAGATATCCGGTCGAGTAATAGTCAAATAGACAAGACTCCCAACAAATCGTCGATATAGTGTAGCATCCTGAATAGGATCACCATCATCTTACCGATATTTGACCTTGATTTCCATCGGAGTATCAACTGGAGTAGAGTCTTGTAACCCGGCTGAGAGAATGATGTCATGAAAATATTTTTGTTGATGTAAAAATATTCCTTTGCTGCTTTTGTGAATTTCAAGCCCCAAAAAATAAGAAAGAGACCCAAGATCTTTCATATGAAAGAAGCATTAAGAGAGGCTTTTAGCGTCTGAATCTCACCATTGCCAGTTCCGGAAATAAGAATATCATCTATGAAGACAAGTAAAAAAACAATACCTAAAAAAGTCTTCCGTAAAAACAAAGAGGGATCATATTGACTTTGCACAAAGGAGAGATGAAGAAGTGTTTGTCGAAAATTTTCAAACCAAGCACGACGGGCTTGTTTTAGCCCATATAGAGAGCGCTTCAAGAGACAAACATCTGTAGCATTAGACATAGTCAGTCCTGGAGGAGGACGCATATAAATATCTTCCTTAAGGTCGCCATGAAGAAATGCATTTTTAACGTCCATCTGATGGATGCACCAATCCTGAGAA
>CAOJBK015418595.1:0-10007 GCA_948294925.1 Codiaeum variegatum
ATAGTGCATATAATTCTTAGACTTGAGGTGACATATTATCTAACACTGCTTACATACTGATGCTATACAAGTATTAGTATATGGCATGTGGTGGCCATAATCAATGATATGTTGAGGTAAATGATCTCCAAGAAAGGAATCATTAACTTGGGTAAACAAGGAAGTAATCCTATAACTTTTGGCTATTCTTGACACTCAAATCCTTGCCCAAGGTAGATAAGATTCACTAGAAAGAGTTTCTAGTAGGAATTTGGTTTATTGAGAATTGAAACCAAATAGAAGTCATATGATCTGGAATATAGGGTTTGATTAGCCCATGACCTTAGCTAAGATCGGGAATCCATAATGAAGGGATTCGAGTCCGCGATAATTATGATCGAAAGGTCCATGCGATATCAAGGATTTGATTGCCAACATTCATTTCTAATTAGGTAGTCGTGATATGTTATGCTAGGCATCACTTACGACTTATAGAGCTAAGTGTGAAATGGGATTACACACTTAGAGAAAGAAAAGAGTTTTCTTTATCATAGTACTAATTAGAATATGAACCTAGTAAGTCACACAACATAAAACATTTTCCATGGCTTGGATATAAATTATATTAATAATTAATTAAAGAGTTTAATTAATTATTAATGATAATTAAATTAAATTTGTAATTAAATTTACAAAGACCCTAGCATGTCTTGAAGTTTAATTCACAAATGATTTATTTCAATTAGTTCATAATTTGTATGAGATACAAATTATGACTTATTGGAAATGGTTAATGACAAATAAAATTAATTAGGCTTAAGCATGAGATGTTTAGCCTAATCCACATTAGATGTGGTTAATTGAGGATTATGGATATTCGTATTAACTAAGCTCTTAATCTTAATGACTAATTGACTAGTCAAATGGTCATTTAGACAAGCTTCCCATTCTCCTTCTTGTTTTAGGGAAAAAGTAAAAAGTGAGTATGGGTATAAGAGCTAGTTGTAGCACATCTTTTCCTAAGAGATTTTCATGGAACAACTATTCATAATCTTTGTCATTGAGAAAAAGATCTCTACAAGTTAGAGAAGCAAAGAGAGAAAAGAGTTTTCTCTACCACACTAAATAGAGATAAAGGAGTTTACTTTTAAAGAAGAGTTCTTCAACTACAAACTCCTTTTCTATTCCTTTGACAAAGGTGTATGGAGGTTCACAAGTCCAAAACCAATCCCTACTCGTAAGCACTCAAGTAAAGGAGGAAGGACTAAGTGTTTGGGTAACCAAAAAAGAGAAGGTTCAAGCTTCATAGAGAGTGAAGAAAATAAAGCCTTTAGGAAAGCTTCACTATTAAATTTGTGTACTTCTAAACCTTCTTGAGGAAATAAACGAAGGAGGGAGTTAATGTATTTCATACTTCTAAATCTTCTTGGTTAAACTTGTGTTTTACACATAAATTGGCTAAATGTATCCTTAGTTGAGTTATTGGTCCAAACTCTAGGTTAAGGAATTTATTAAAGAATTTGATAAATGGCTAAACCAACTATGTTAAAAGAGTTTTAACATAGAATAAGTTTTTTAAAAGTTTTAAAATTGAAATATCAATTTTCACACTTTTATTCTATTGGATGACTTGATAATTTCTTAAAATGGTATCAGAGTCACCCAATTTATTATGCAAAACTAGTTTTCCTGTCTTGCCATACGTGTGTATGGGGTTCCTCCATACGACCATATGCTAAAGATGGGATAGTTCCCACCCCTTATATACTAGAATATGCTCGTATGGTGGCTCTTCCATATAGCCATATGGACTTATCCATACGACCATATGGTCAGATTCCATACAGTTGTATGCTAGCTTAGTAGTTGGGATTGGTAGTATTTTAACACATGCTTGTTTGTAAGAGTTATATATAGTTTTATTGTGTTGGTCATGGCATGAATGGTTGATTATGGACTTAAAACCATAATGTATGGACTATGTGGGCATGTAATATTTTTTTATTATATAAGGGTTTGTAATTAAGTGTTAATTAACAGTTTAGGTTTTATTAATTCATTGGGCTTATGAGCTATCTTACTTTGTAATCTTGCCTTGGTATGCCAAGGATATGAATGTACACATGAGATGTGGAGATGCAAGAGCAAGAGAAAGGTTCAACCCATGAAGGTGCCTAGTAGGAGCATAAATAGTAGTGTAATCTTAAGTGTTTGTAATTTGATAACCTAAAACCCTTACTCATTCCTTGTGGCTAGGAATTAAGGCCTCAAGTCTATGATTTTACCTATGTTAATGTTGTCCATTTTATAGATATATATGAGATATATATGATGCATGAGATGTATGTAAAATGGATAATGTTCAAAGTGAGACCTTAATTAAATAAAGCCCAAAAATCTTCCAAGTTAAATATTAAGTTATGGCTCTACATTGGAGTAATGATTCTTGAAAATTATTTCCTTGAATTCATTGTAAAGAATGACATGTTATGAGTATAGGATACATTGTATGTCAAGAACAACAATGATTACCTAAGCCATACAATTTTCAAATCTCTATACTTGTTGGTCATATGGGTCTAACTTAACTAATATTAAGGGCCAAGATTAGCAATGTGTACCTGAGGCTAGAAGTATTAGGAGCCAAGTAGATTGAATCTCATAAGAGTTGTTCACTTATAAGAAATCAATCCCTAGAAAGACAATGTATAGTTTACGGGTATTGATGAACAAGAGTTATTCACTTGCAAGTTTTCAATCGACCTACTAGAGATTCACTCGAATGGAATCTCTATGTTCTATTTGTAAGTGTAGGATACTCCAAGCTAATGGGAGTACCATTGTGATTAAATACCAAATCAATGTGGTGATTATGTTTTGACATATACTAATACAATTTTGTTATTTTCTGCAGTAAAATGATAATATGAGTCAGTCTTGCCCAATTACGAGCATTTTATATGAGAATAAGATAGAGAGGCCTAATTATGTGGATTGGTTAAGAAACTTAAGCTTGTGTATGTGATCGATCAACCAATTCCCGGTCCATTTCTTACAGAGGCTACAGATGAGGAATGGGCTACTTTGAAAAAGTGGCAAGATGATCACATGTTAGCAAAGTGTATTATGCTCGCTTCTATAACCAAAGAGTTGCATAAGCAATATGAGCACATGGCTGAGGTCTCGGATATACTTGCTCACCTTAAAGACCTTTATGGTGAACAAAGTAGAACTGCTAGATATGAGATATCTAGGGAATTGCTCTAGGCCAAGATGCGTGAGGGAGAAGGGGTTGGGCCACATGTGCATAAAATAATTAGATTCATTAAGTAATTAGAGAACTTAAATTTCTACATGGATGTCAACCTACAAACATATTTGATCCTTCAATCTCTTCCTCCATCATTCAACAATTTCATTATGAATTATCATATGAATAAGATTGAATGTAGCCTTGCTGAGTTACACAATAATTTGGTCTTTACCCAAAAGGACATGGAAGGGGGTAAGGGAAAGTGAGTCCTTCTTATGGCATTTTCTTCAAGTGGGATTAAGAGGAAAAAGAAAAAAAAAATACAAGGCTGCCCACCTCAAACCCACGGGTGGTGTGACTAAGGACAAGTCCACATTTAAAGCTTATGATGGTAAGGGAACGTGTTTCCATTGTGATGAGACTGGACAATAGAAAAGGAATTGCTCAAGGTTCTTAGAGTCCTTTAAAGGCAAAAGGAAAAAGAGCAAGAAGAAGAACAAACCTTGTGAAGGTGTGTCTTTTAATTATTCTATTTCTAATTCTACTATTCCATATAGTTCATTGGTTACTCGGATACTTGATAGTGGTTTAAGTTCTCACATTTGTACTTCTATACAGGTAATGTTAAGTAAGAGAAGCTTGGATAAAGGGGAAGTGGTCTTTAAACTAGGAAATGGAGCAAGTGTTACGTCCAAAACTATTGGATCCACTTTTATTGATCTTATAGATCACATTTTGTTATTGAAAGAAACCTTGTATATTCTAAATGCTTTCATGAATATTATTTCTGTAACTGGATTAATAAGTATTGGTTATGAATTATTGTTTAAGAAATATATTTGTGAAATATATTTTGAAAATAGAATTGTTGGCATGGGATATGGGCTTGATGGTCTTTGTTATTTAGATAATGGCAATAACAAAATATATCCAAGCTTAACTCATATTAATGCCATGATTAAACTCAACTCAAATTCAAAATTAATTTGGCATCTTAGACTTGGACATATATCCGAGGAGAGTATTTGAAAGTTGGAGAAAATGGGGATCCTAGACCATATGAGAAGTGAACCTACTCTAACTTATGAGTCTTGTATCCAAGGTAAAATGACTAGGTCAACCTTTATTGGATAAAGGAAAAGGGCCAAAGAGATTTTGGAAATCATAAATAGTGATGCATGTGGACCATTTGGTCAAATGGCTAGAGGAGGGTATTTATATTTCATCACATTCACAAATGACCTTTCGAGGTTAGGGTATGTTTATTTGATGAAATATAAGAATGAGTCATTTGAAAAGTATGAAGAATTTATACAAGAAGTTGAGAAACACACCAAAAAGAGTATTAAGACTCTTTAATCTGATTGAGGAGGAGAATACTTAAGTATGGAGTTTAAAGAATTTTTAAAGGAACATGGCATAATATCGCTATTGAATCCTATTGGAATGCCATAATTGAATAGTGTTTCAAAAGGAGAAATCATACCTTATTGGACATGGTGCAATCCATGATGATCTATACCGATCTCCCTATCTCCTTATACAGATATGTACTTGAGACAACTTCTTACATTCTAACTAAAGTCCCTTCCAAATATATTCCCACCATTCCATATATGATATGGCATGGGTGAAAGCCAAGTCTTAAGCATGTTGAGATTTGGGGTTGTCCAGCACACATTAAAAAGTTGAGAATAGAAAAGTTGGAAGAGAGTTCAATTAAAGGAAGGTTTGTTGGATATCTTAAAGGTGTTTTAGGATATTGTTTTTATCTTCCCATAAAGCAAACAATTATTATTAGTTGGGATGTCATTTTTCTTGAGAAAGAGTTTCTTCAAGAATGTGGCAAAGGTAGGGAGATAATATTAGATTAAGTGTCATCCGAAGAGATCCAATAAAATGATCAAATGGAAATTGATCAATCCCAAGAGCTTAATTCGATTCATAATGTATCCACACAAATACTTCAGATATCTAGTAGAGTATCTCATCCTCTGAAGAGATATAGACTTCTTCATTGGAATGTACGAGGGTTATTCATTCATGAGGAAGCTGATCAAGGTGTTGATCTTACTACATATCAGAAAGCTATATTAGATAGAGATTCTATTAGCAATGTATACCCTTGAACTTACACTCAACATCTGAATGTAAATGAATACCTAACTGGCTTTAGTATATATGTTCTTTAAATGAAAACATTCAATGTATCGAACATATTTATGTCCCTTAAGTATTTTGTAAGGGAATATATTCTCAAAGAGTTTGAAAATTTCTAAGTGTTTTGACAAAATGTTTAAGAACTAACCCCTAGGTTATGGCAATGTTTCAAAGTGTTTGAATAATTTTCTAACCTAATTTTTTTTAAAGAGTTTATAATTTTCTAACCTAATTCTTTTTAAAGAGTTTTAGCAAAATGAGGTTTTTAAAAAAGTTTTGAAAATCGAAAACCAAATCTTCTTGATTCGTGAATTTTTTGCTTCCACTGCGCGACTCCGTAACGTTCCCTTTAGATTCTTCTAAATGTCCTAGAGCTTGCAATCATCATGTGAATGTAAATATAAATGTAAACCTAATAGGCTTTAGTATATATATATTTTAAATGAATTTATTCCTTGTATTGAACATATATTTTCCCCTTAAGTATTCTGTAAGGGAATCTATTCTCTAAGAGTTTGAGAATATGATGATGGATTGCCCTTTATCAGATACTTTAAAGGTTGTTCATGGTTAAAGGATTATTGACAGGGACATTATTAATTTAGAAGATCATCACCTATGTTGTTATCCATGATAATTATGAGATACTTATTGGAATGGAGGTAGTGAGTCTAATGCTATAGACATGTGATGTCGTGATAACATGTGAGCATACTCATTGGATGAGTAAGTTAAACAGTGACATTAAATGATGCATACATGGGTTGTTATCAACTAGTCAATATCACATCATCTAGATCATGATTATGCATATAATCCTTAGACTTGAGGTGACATGTTATCTGACATATTGGTGGATATGGTTTGTTACTACTTATATACCAATGCTAGGCATGTATTGGTATATGGCATGTGGTGGCCATAATCAGTGGTATGTTGGGATAAGTGTTCAAACAAGAAAGAATTCATTAACATGGGTAACCAAGGAAGGAATCCTATGACTTCTGGTTGTTCTTAATATGCAAATCCCTGGCTAGGGTGGATAAAGTTCACTAAAAAGAGTTTTTAGTAGGAACTAGGTTTATTAAGAACTCAAACTAGATAGGGGTCATATGATCTGGCATATAGGGTTTGACTATTCCATGACCCTAGCTTCTAAAATGAATTCTTTTCCCCATTCTTCAAAGAGAGTCTTTCGGAAAGCATTTCATTTCTTTCTTACTAAGTCGTGGTTCTATGCTGATTCGTTTGAAGGGATTCGAGTACATGGTAATTATGATCGAGAGGTCCATACAATGTTAAGGATACGATCACCGACATTCATTTCTGATTAGGTTGTCATGATATGTTATGCTAGACGTCACTCAAGACTTATGGGACTAAGTGTGTAATTATGTTAACACACTTAGTGGGAAGAAAAGAGTTTTCTTTATCCCATTGCTAATTAGAACATGAACCTAGTAAGTCACACACCATATAGCAATTCCCATTAGCTTGTATAAATCATATTACTAATTTATTAAAGAGTTTGATTAATTCTTAATGATGATTAAATTAAACTTGTAATTAAATTTACAAAGACCCTAAAATGTCTTGAAGTTTAATTCATTAAGGAATTAATTTCAATTATGTCATAGTTTGTATGAGATACAAATGGGCATAATTAATTGAAATGGTTTTGGACAAACAATTAAAATAATTAAGCTTAAAATGAGATGTTAGCTTAATCCACATTAGATGTGGTTAATTAAGGTTTAAGGGTGATTCCTACTAACTAAAGTCCTAATCTATTCAATTAGTTTACTAGTCAAATGATCAACTAAGTCAAATAGACAAGGTTCCCATTTTTCTCCTTATTTTAAGGAAAAACAAATTTTGGGTATAAGAGAAAGTTGTTGTCATCTTTTTTCCTAAGCTCATTCAACACATTGAAGAAAGATGAAGAACTATTCATCATCTACTTCCTTGGGTTAGAGAGAGAAACTCTCTAAGAGTTAGAGACAGAAAGTTTAAATTCACACAAAATAAAGAGAGAAAGTTTGTTTTAAAGAAGAGTTCTTTAAGAACAAACTCTTTTTCTATTAACCTTTGAGAAAGGAGTGTGGAGAAGCTTTCAAGTCCAAAACCAATCCATAATCTCAAGTTCTCAAGTAAAGGAGCAAAGACCAAAAGTTTGGGTGACCAAAGAGAGATGGTTCAAGCTTCTTGAAGAGAATTGGAGAATGAGCTTTAGAGAAAAGCTAAGTGTGTTTCAAGTTAGAGGCTTCACACTAGGGGAGCTTAATGAAGGAGGGTGAGAGGTATTTTTACTTCTAACCTTTCTTGGTTTAATTTGTGTTTTGCACATAAATTGGTGATAATATCCTTAGTTAGAGGTATGGGTCCAAACCTAGGTTTAGACATTTATCAAAGAGTTTGATAAATGACTAAACTCTCTATGTTAAAAGAGTTTTAACATAGTATCAATTTTTCAAAGATTTTGAAAATTTCCAATTTTTGTTAAAAGAGTTTTAACAAAATGTTTTAAAATAAAATCCTAGGTTAAGGCACGGTTTCAAAGAGTTTGGAAATTGCCTAACCTATTTTTGTTAAAAAAGTTTTAACAAAAACTAAAATTTTGAAAAAGTTTTAAAAATAAAAAATTAAATCTTTCACAGTTCTGCTTCCCCTGCGTGACTTCGTAATGTTTCCTTCAAGTGGTATTGGAGCCACCTAATTTATTATGCAAAACCTAATTCTTGTCTTGGATATGACCATATGGACTCAGTCTATATGATTGTATCACGTTGATGGGTTAGATTCCTTAGCTTCTAGACTAGCATACGATCATATGGAAGAGTTCCATACACCCGTATGGTCCTAAAGGGATTGGTCCTAAACTCTCTTTACTAGCATACGCCCGTATGGAAGCATCTTTGTACAGTCGTATGGACTTGTCCATACACCCGTATAGGATACCCCATATGATTATATCCTAGCTCAGGGAATTTAGTTTGGCTTTTATCATCACATAGTTATATATGCACATAATGTGGTGGTCTTGGCATGTATGGATGATAATGGATTTTTAACCTAAAATGAACTTTCTGGGGCATGTAATATTATTTTATTATATAAATGACTTGTAATTAAGTGTTAATTGCTAGTTTAGGATTTCAAATTCATTGAATCTGTGAGCTATCTTTTTTTTATAATCTCGCTTAGGTATGCCAATGATATGAACTGTACACATGAGAAGTAGAGATACAAGAGCAAAAGAAGGTTTAACCCATGAAGATGCCTAGTGAGGGCATCAAGACTAGATTAGTAATGAATGCTTGTAATTTGATAACCTAAAATCCATTACTCATTCCTTGTGGCTAAGAATTGACGCCTTAAGTTCATGATCATGCCTATGTTAATTATTGTCCATTATATATATATATTATGCATGAGATGTATGTAAAAAGGATAATGTACAAAGTGAGACCTAATTTATAAGGCTAAAAATCTTCCAAATTTTAATATTAAGTTATGGCTCTTCATTGGAGCAACAAATCTTAGAACATGTTTCCAAATTTGTTTCCTTGAATTCATTGTATCGCATGAGATGTTATGAGAATGAGATACATTGTATGTCAATAACGACAAGGTGTACTTGAGCCATACAATTTTCAAATCATCATACTTATTGGTCTAATGGGTTTAACTCAACTAATGTGAAAGGCCAAGAATGACAATGTGTACCTGAGGTTTGAAGCATTAGGAGCCAATAGATTGAATCCCACATGAGATGTGATGAATAAGAGTTGTTCACTTGCAAGAATCAAGTTTTTCACTTTCAAGAATCAATCCCAATATATACAATGTGTATCGTGAGGGAATTGATGAACAAGAGTTATTTGCTTTTAAGATTTCAATTGACCCACTAGAGATTCACCCCAATAGAATCTTCGTTTCTTATTTTGGAAGTGTATGATTTGCCAAGTTAGTGGGAGTGCTATTTTGATTAAAGATCAAACACTATAAAAAAAAATTATTACTAACCCAATATTCGGGCCAGTAATAATTTATTCGGGGTCAGTAACTTCGGTTACTAACCCCAAAAAATGAGTTATTAACCCGAATATTGGGTCAGTATTTCGACCGTCGCAAAATTAAATATTACTGACCCGAAAAATTGGGACAGTAATTACTGACCCAATTTTGGGGTCAATAATATTTAATTGGGGTCAGTAATTTTTTTAATTAATTACTGACCCGTTACTGACCAAAAAATTGGGTCAGTAATTACTGACCCAATTTTTTTGGTCAGTAATTTAAAATATTGGGTCGATAATATTTTCATTAATAACCAACCCATTAGCGACGAAAAAAATGCATTTCTGACCAAAATATTGCGTCACTAATTACGACATTAATAACAACACTAATATATATATATATATATATAATAAAATTAATTTGAACATTATATTTTTAAAAGCAAGTATGAATAAATTTAAAATAAAATATTCAAATTTGTTAAACGTCTCTAAATTTAATCATTATTATGTTGAGTGTCATCATCGGGATCGACAGATGGCATGACATCAAAAGAGGGTGGTGGCTCGGAGGGCACTACGGGGTCGTGGCA
>CAOJBK015420487.1:0-16954 GCA_948294925.1 Codiaeum variegatum
AATTTTTAAATATAATGTTTATATACATTTTATTATATATTTATATTATTTTTATTACTAACATACGTATTAGTGACGTAATTATTATATTAAATATTCACTATTTGTTATGTCACTAATGAGTTTTTTTTTTCATAAAATTAGTGACGGCAATTTTTTGTCATAAAAGCATTTTTTCGTCGCTAATGTGTCGTTATTTATGAAAAAATTACTGACGCATTAATATATCTTACTGACGCGAAAATTTCGTCAGTAATTTACTGACGCTATTTTTTGGTCAGTAAGGCGTCAGTAATTAATAATTTATTACTGACGCCAAACAGTTAAACACTGACGCCAAATTTTCGCGTCAGCATTTTTTTTTTACCGACGGTCGAAATACCGATGCAATCGTTGCGTTAGTACGGCGTCAGTAAATCGAGTTACTGATGCCAAAACGCCATTTACTGACGCCATTTCGGCGTCAGTAAATGTTTTTTTTTGTAATGTTAGGCCTATTATTATTGTTAATATTAGTATTATGACTAGTAGAGCCGATAGGATTATTGATTTTCTAGGTGCAACCTCTTCCCTTCTGTGTGGGGGTTTGTACCTGTCATTAATGGCTAAAGGAAATACTGAGGAAGGCCTCATGGAATTAGTAGCTTCATCTTAGGCCATCAATTTTAAGGTGTTTTCCTATTTTTATAGTTGATCACCATTTTTAGAAAGATATTGCATTAGATCAATGATAATTTTCTCAAAATTACCAAAAGTATCAGACATTATACTATTGGCATGCTTAATTGAGTTACAACCTGAGGAATTACCTCCTGTAGTGCTTTGAACTTGTCAAAGTTTTTATAACTAGTGTTCTCACCAGCATCTTTAATGATTTTCAAGCTATCTCCAGTCAAATCAATAGGAGATTTGTGTCTGCTCTGGCTCTGAGGTTTTTACATTCATCATGCTTTAAAGAATGATGAATTTGGTTCATCTTTTCTAAAAATTATTCAAAATTAGGATTTTTAAAGACAATGCGAATAAAAAAAATTCTATATGATTCCTATAAATTTTTATAAAAAAGAAAACTAAATTTAGTAGCTTATAATAGTGAATCTATGGAAAATATAAAGTGAATTCTAAATAGAAAGTATATTTTTCAACTATTGAAATTAGATTTTTACATTCATCATCTTTTCAAAAAATGAATATAGATTGAATCTTAAGATTATCATAAATTATTTTAGTGAATGTAAATAAATATAGATTGAATCTTAGGATTATCATAAAATGTTGCAAAAATTAGGATTTTAAAGGAAAAATTGATTAAATATTTTTTTAATAATGCAGAAAAAAATGGTTGACAAAAGACAAAAAAAATGAAGAACAAGAATGATAAGGATCAAGGCAACTTAGAATCTATTTAATAAATATAGAGAATCATATATTAACAACAATTAAAATTTAAACATATTTCATATACAAATCCAAAAGACTTCAAATTGGTAGTACAAGTAGATTAGAAAAAGAAACATTAGAAGAAACGGAATCAAATGATCCGAATTGGAATTTAACATTGACAGAAGCACAAACAAAACTAAAACATAGAGATACTGGGTCATTACAAAATCCTCCTGAAAATATAAATAAAAAAAGAACACAAAGTTGAAGAACAAAGCAGTGAACGGACAATTGGTGATGAAGCAGCGCAAGTTGAATAACAACAATAAGTTGATGAAGATGAAATTGACTAATGGCAAGAAATAGGAGACCAAGACAAAGAAGATGAACAAGAGGAAGAAGAAGAAGAATATCAACCAAAAGAACAAATTAAGCAAGAGTCTAAAAAATGACAAAGATCGGCAAGAAGAAGAAATCAAAGAAGAATCAAGTGATGAAGATTATGAACCAGGACAGGATATCATAAATGGATATTTAGAAGAAGAAATTGAGTTTGAAGACTTGTATAATGAGAATGCATTGTTTGAAGAAGTACATGTTGATGATGGTGTCTAATTTAAATCGAGATTGTATCCAATTGGATTACTGTTATTGATAACACATATGTCAGAAGAATAAAAAAATGCAGCGAGATAAATTGGTTTTGGTGGTTTTCTGAAGCTAAGAATAATGGAATGTGATGCAAATTTCAGAAAAATGTTAGTGAATGCATTTGATGCTTGTGGACAGGAACTCACACTTGAAAGAGAAGTATTAAAAGTTATTGAAGAAGGTTCAAGCTACATTTTTTACTACCAATAGGACTTCCAATAATTGAAGGAAGACATGACAATGACACTCCTCAATACTTGGAAACTTTGACAACTTTCAGAGATAGATGGGAGTTATAAGGGGTAGGACCATCAACAATAGTAATGCCTAGAAGAATAGTAGTGACAAGAAACAATGATGAACATTTTAAAAGAGATTTTATAGTATATGTTGTCTACATAATGATGAAAAGAAAGCAAAGGAGAGATTGTAACTATATGTTTTGTATGAAATTTTATATAATTTTCCTTTAAATTTAGGTATATTTTTTCCCATAAATTGAATTTAATGTGTTTGTTGAGTGTATTTTAGAGAAATTTTGGAAATTATACATAAAATGGAGTTATTTAATTAAAAGATGGAGTTCATGAACAAGTAAAGTCAATGGAAGCAAAGATTGAAATTATTTTCTATTGCACAAGTTGTTCATATCACTAATTAAGCGGTACAAAATCTCTATATTAAAATCAATTTGAGAACTTAAGAAATTTGATGACCACAAGGGCCGTGCAGGATATGTTTTTGCAAATTATTGAATTAACTCACCAAGTTGAGATGTTAAAAAGGCAAGGTGACACACCGGTTCATGTTCAAGAAGTTTGTGAGGTTTGTGGATCACAAGGACTTGGGGTTAGTGTTTGTCTTTCTAGTTTTTATTTTATTCCTAATGAGCTTGAGGAAACTCAAGTGCTTAATGGGTTCTAGCCAAGGACTCAAAATAATCTTTATTCAAATTCATATAATTTTAGTTGGAGAAATTACCCTAATTTTGGATGGAGGAATAATAAAGCTTAAGTGCCTCAAGTCATGTAAAGGAGGCCTTATCAAGGAGAAAATTCTGGATCGCAACAACCTAGAAAATTGAGTTTGGAGGAAACCTTGAACAAATTTATTGAATTAAGTACTCAAAACCAAGAAACAAATAATCGAAGATTTGATTCTATAGAAGATTCAATGAGGAAAGTTGAGAACCAAGTGGGTCAAATTGCCACACAAATGCATAATAAGCAATAAGGGAAGCTTCTAAGTCAACTGGAATAAGCTAAGGCCATCATGGTCCTTAGGAGTGGTAAGGTTGTTAACAATAAGATTGGAGAGGAGAAGCTTGATCAAGAGCATACTGAGGTGCTCAATGAAATATGAGAACCCAACTCCTTCACAACATAATAAGACGACTAATCCTTAATGATTGCCTATTCCCTTTCACGAAAGGCTGAAATGAGGAAAGAACGACAAACAATTTGAGGAGCTTTTCAAGATGTTGCAGGTGAGTATAAATCTTCCCTTACTTGATTTTGTTTAGAAAATTCTAGCTTATGCAAAATTTTTCAAAGAACATAATTCCAAAAAATGTAAGCTGGAATTAGTGGAAAAGGTAATTGTTTCAGAGGTAACAAGTGTTGTTTTACGACATAAATTACCTCCGAAAGGCAAAGATCCTAAGAGTTTTGTGATTGATACTAAAATGGGTAATGGAGAAGAGGCAAGAGGTATGCATGATCTAGGTGCTAATATAAATTTAATTCCTCATACCTTATTTCTCTAATTGAATTTGGGTGAGCTAAAACCAACAAAGATGTGCTTACAATTAGTCGATAGAAAATTACGATTAACTAAGGGAATTATAGAAGATGTGCTCATTCAAGTTAAAGGTTTAATTGTGCCTGTTGATTTTATTGTGCTTGAGATGGGTGATGGGTTGACTAATAGGTCAAAATTGTATATTTTATTAGGTAGACCTTCTATGGCAACCACTAACACTATCATTGATGTTAAACATTGAAAATTAACTATGTTTATTTTGGGGTGCACTATTGTGTTTTCCATATTTAACAATTTCACATACTATAGCATAATACATATGGAAAATTCGCCCATTTATGAGTGATGCTTTATTGATTGTGTTGATAATGTTGTGAATGATATTATTAAGTAACATGTTTTTTATGATGAGCTTGAATCCACACTTATAATTGATAAAGGAATGGAGCCCATAGTTCCTGAAATTATAGGCTATCTTGATAACTTGAATAAAGCTAAAATTATGAATAATGGCATGATAGAGACTTTAGATGATGAATTGAACAATGAGGATGAGAATGAATCTTCTTAAAATTTAGAGCTTAAAGATATCCCCAAACATTTAAAGTATATTTTTCTAAGTAAGGGCAAATCTTTTCCCATCATTATTTCATTAAAATTTAGTAAGGAAGAGGAAGAGGGAGTAGTGGCTGAACTTAAGAGACTAAAATAAGCCATAGGTTGGGGTTTGAGTGATATAAAAGGCATTAGTCCTTCCACATACATGCATAGAATAATTTTCGAGGAAGGGGCTAAGCCTAAGAGGGATATGCAATATTGGTTGAACCCAACTATAAGTGAGGTTATTAAGTAAGAAGTCCTTGAGTTAGTGAAAGAAAAGGTAATCTACCCTATTAATGATAGTGAGTGGGTAAGTCCAGTTCATGTGGTTCCTAAAAAGATGGGCATCATCATTGTAAAAAATGAAAACAATGAGTTAGTACCCACTAGAATGGTGATGGGGATGGCGCATGTGTATTGATTATAGAAAATTGAATAATCCCACCAAAAAGGATCATTTTCCTTTACCGTTCATCGACCAAATGTTAGATAAGCTAGCTGGCCATACATACTATTATTTTCTTGATGTACTTTTAGGTTATTATCAAGTTGATATTGCACTGGAAGATCAGGCAAAGACAACCTTTACGTATCCCTTTGGCACGTTTGCTTTTCGGCGTATGCCTTATGGCATTTACAATGCACTGGCAGCTTTTCAAAGATGCATGATGTCAATCTTCTCTGACATGATTGATGACTACATTCAGGTATTTATGGATGACTTTTCTATTTTTGGTAATTGCTTGAATAAATTAGTTTTTATTTTAGAAAGATGCATTGAATGTAATCTCACATTAAGTTGGGAGAAAAGTTACTTTATGGTTCATTATGACATTGTTTTAGGCCACATTGTCTCTAGTAAAAATTTATTTGATCGCTAATTTACCCCCTCCCATATCAGTAAAAGAGGTAAGAAGTTTTTTTAGGTTATGATGGTTTTTATAAAAGATCGATAAAGGATTTTTCTGAAATAAGTCAACCTTTGAGTAGATTATTAAGAAAAGATATTCCTTTTGAATTTAATGATAAATGCATGACGAATTTCCATACCTTGAAAGAGAAACTAACTTCTGCACCTATTATTGTTGCCCTAATTGGTCTTTAGATTTCGAGTTGATGTATGATGCATCTATCTATGCATTGGGAGCTATATTAGGACAAAGGGTTGAAAAAACTTTGAGAGTCATATATTATGCAAGCTTAACCCTTTACGGTTCTCAATTAAATTACTCCACAACTGAAAAAAAGATGCTTGCTATTGTTTTTGCATTAGATAAGTTTAGGGCATACTTAGTTTGTTTTAAAGACATAATTTATACCGATCATTCAGGTCTAAAATATCTATTGACAAAACAACATGTTAAAACTTGTTTGATAAGGTGGGTGTTACTAATTCAATAATTTGATTATGAAATACGTGATAAGAAGGGCAGTGAAAACATAATAGCTCATCACTTATCAAGGTTACCCTTCTCATCTCTTAATGAATCTAGTAACACTACCAAATACTTAGAAGCATTTCCTGATGAACAATTATTTAAAGTGTCACAAACCCCATGGTTTGCTAACATAGCTAATTATCTTACATGTGGTGAGGTTAGAAAGGATATGTCATTTCAAGAAAAGAAAAGACTATTTCATATTTGCAAATACTATGTTTGGGATGAGCATTATTTATTTGGAATTTGTAAAGATGAAATTATTCGGCGTTGTATTCTGAAAGAGGAGCAAGTTAGTGTTCTTAAATTTTATCATGATATGCATTATGGTGGACACTTTAGAGGGTGAAAGACTGCTGAAAAATCCTCTAAAGTGGTTTTTATTGGCCTACCTTATTTAGAGATGCTCATACTTATTGCAAACATTGCCATAAATGCCAAAGATTAGGTAACAAAGGAAGGAGGAATGAGATGCCCCTAACTAACTTTGTTGTGATTGAAATTTTTGATATATGGGGTATCAATTTTATAGGACCATTCCCCAATTCTTTTGGATTTCAACATATTCTTGTTGGTGTAGATTATGTTTCAAAGTGGGTGGAAGCAATTCCTAACTGAACTAACAATGCTAAAGTTGTGGTTAGTTTTATCAAAGGTTTTATCTTTAACAAGTATGGCACACTGAGAGTGATCATTAATGATGGAGGAAGTCACTTTTGCAATAAAATATTTGAGAAATTATTGAACAAACATGGTGTCAAGCATAAAGAGGCAACTTCATATCATCGGGACAAGTTGAGACCTCAAATAAACAATTAAAAGGAATCCTTGAGAAAATGGTGAACTCGTCAAAAAAAGATTGGTCTAATCGAGTGAATCAAGTTCTATAGACTTATAGGACTGCATTTAAAACTCCACTAGGTATGAGTCCTTTTCTGCTTGTATTTGGTAAAACATGCCATTTACGAGTAAAACTTAAACATAAAGCTTATTGGGTAATCAAATCCTTAAACTTCGTTATGGACATAGCCAAAGGAAAGATGATGTTGCAGCTATCAGAATTGGATGAGTATTAGAACGAAGCCTATGAAAGTGCAAGGATCTATAAAGAAAAGACTACGGTGTTTCATGATCGAAAGTTTCTTCGTAAGCACTTCGAGCTAGGTATGAAAGTCTTACTCTTTAACTCTCACGTCAAACTTTTTCTTGCAAAATTAAAGTCACGTTGGAGTGGTCCTTACGAGGTAATTCATATGTATCCTTCGGGTGCAGTTGAATTGCTTAAAACGAAAACTAATGAGAAATTTATTATTTGGTCATTAAGTTAAGAAATATTTTGGTAGTTTGGATGAAATCAAGGAAATTGAAAGCATTGAGCTTCAAGATCCTTGAATTCTTCTACAATGCCCTGCTCAAAGAATGTTAAAAAAGTGCTAAGTGGGAGGCAACCCACTGATGTAGATTATTTTCCTAGCTTGTTTTCTTATATATATATATTTGAGAAACAAAAACTAGCATGGGGGCTTTTGCTCCAGGCATGGGCCGTGCCGATTCTATATTGCCCCATGCAAGTTTCTGGATAAAAATCAAACTTTTTGGAAAAATCACACAGAGACTGGCATTGGCCACCACACGGGTCGTGCAGATTTAAAATTTCCCCGTGCATATCTTTATAATGAAAGTCATAAATGGCACGGGCTAAAATTATAGCGCACGCCCCGTACGCACAAAAAAATTACCATGTACGCTCTAGTTTTCATACTCGTGCACTGGTTCCTTTTTGAATCATTCTCGCGACTATTCCAAACACTCACACACTCAATTTTTCTCCTCAAGATTTTCACAAAAATTAAGCATCCATAATTGATTCCCAAACATTATTTTCCTTCCCTATTTTTTAATTCATTGATCAAAAGGGATAGAATTCATTATTTCTTGCATTTATCAGAGGAAATCACAATTATGTCAATATAATTTTTACTTTGTTTGGCTTAAAAACATGAATAAGGGATTTTAATTTAAATTGTGATGATTTGATGATTAATTGGGCATTAATGTTTTATTGTCAATACACTTGTTTCCTATATTCACATATAGAATTAAGGATTGATGATTAATTGCACAATATTATATACCTTTAGTATTCTATCTATCGTTTATTTCTAGTCATTAGGGTTTTCAATTGAACTTGTGAATTAGATTGTTTTTCTAATCTTCTTTGATTATTTTAATGTTATATAGGGTGTAAGAACATGATTTAATGCTTAAAACCTTGATTTTTCATAAGTTCCCACTAAGTGTTCGATATAATGCCACAATGAAATTTAGAATAGTATTTAGATGTGTTGCTTATTGATTTTGTGCTTTAATGATACATTAAAGTTGTTTTTTTATTACAAATTTGGCATTAGCATAGAACTGAATGGAATTTTTGCATAGTGTTGTTTGTATAGGCACTAACTTATAATATTTACAATATGGTTTGGTTTTATTATTGTTTTTTATAATTGTTAATAGATTGCTAAAGATCGCATAGGCAAGGGAATTATAAAACCTAAAAGGAAGAAGCGATCACGTGAAGAAGAAAACTGACCAGCATCATTGTTGCCACCAAGGTTTATTAATGATGCTTTTATTGTGGGGTATGAGAATTTGAGGTTTTACGATCATGAGAGTCAGAGATAGTTTCAATATCTAGCAAATAAGCCTTTTCTACCACATTGGCTTATCGATTGGGTAAGCTTAGAGGGAACTTTGCTTCATAGGTAGTCACGTCAATTCACCAAGCTTTCGGGATGGCAAAACCTATTCAATATCAATATGCCAACATATGGAGAGCTCACATTGGAGTTCTATTCGACTTTGAGGTACAAGGGGAAGAAGTATAGTATTTTTAAGCCATTTGAATTCTGAATTAATGGGGGGACTTATGAGATAATGTTTGAGGAGTTTGCAAAGCTATTTGGGTTGTATACTCAAGAGTAGCTTGACTCTCTGGTGTATCGGGAGTCGATTACTGAATGGAAACAACAGTCATATAGAGTAGATTGGTGGAAGAAATAAATTGGTACTCACTAGTTATTTATTGCAAGCCAAGAGAAAGTGACGGCTTATAAGGATTGTTATATGAGAGTTATGCACAATCTATTATCATATAGTATCACAGCTAGGCATAATAGCATGGGACATGTTTAAAATGGTGATCAGCTCATTCTTAGGAATATGAGAGAAGGTAATTTATTGAATGTGGTGTTCTTTTTGCTGAGATTTTTTATGAATCAGGCCATGAAGAAGAATTGATATCTAGCTAGTGGTGTTTATGTGTCGCATTTGGTGGCTAAGTTAGGCTTTGATTTTGAGCCACAAGGAGGTTTGACTTTTGATGGACATCCAATTTTTATGGAAATTGACAAGATCAGACAGTTTACACTGATTATGCATGACTAGAGCCTCCACCACCACCTCCATTTATTTATGAACCTATAATTGAGGTACCTTTTTCTATTCAATCTTCTTCTACTGAGTCTGCTAGTCCTAGTTCATCTGTTGGACTAAATACTATTGTTGGCCCTAGTTCTACCATAGTTAGACCTAATACTGCTTCTATAGGTCCTAGTATGCCCTCGACTATGAGGTCAGGTCCAAGTACTTTTGTTGGACCTAATACTAGTGTGAATTTGCCACAATGTCCACCCTCTTATGTGTAAGGATAAAAAAATTGATTATTTTAATTGGAGAAGCTTGTCGGGTAGTCAATATAGTAATCAAGGGCAAGAGGATCATAAGTCGATGCCTCTAGAGCATCAAATCTGTAGGATAGAGATCCAAGGGTATCATATGCACTAAGGCCCTGATCACATTGTCAAATTGATCAGGAGAAATCAAGATTGCATAGATTGGTTGATTAGTGTTAGTATGAGATTTTTGGAGCAACAAAATTTTGACCCACATCGTCCACCTCCTAAATCGAATAGATAATACAAGATTTACTCGAATTCTGAGTCTGAAGATAATGATCGGTCTTCCAAAAGTTTGGATGTTGATGATGTGGAGGAAATCTCTTCAGATGAGGAGTGATGATGTTATTCACCTTTAAGATTCTAGCTTTTATTTCTTTTTCTTTTTCTGATTTATTTTTTTATTTTTCTTCTTTTTATGAATATTTGTTATTATTATTTCTTTTTTTGTTTTGAATATTTGTGATGTTCATAGCCAAACATGATTCTAGAATTCTTTTTGTATTATTGGAAATACAAAGACAATTGCTAGGCTCAAACTTGAAGCCTTATGTCTTAATTTACTAAATGGTAACTTCACTGGGCAAGTTTTTTTTTTTATTTCCCCTTTTCACTTTTGTAATTTATTTTATTTTTCTAGATTTTACACATTGGGGACAATGTGTATCTTAAGTGTGTGTGTGTATGTGTGGGTGTGTATGGAGTGGATTTGAAAAAAAAAACTTGAAATTTTTTTTTCAAATTTTGGTTTGATCTCGAGCTGGAATAAGTTTTGACTTTGATAAGATAACATGATGATCTTATTGAAGCTGAGAATTTCTTGGTTGAAAATTTCTCAAATTCAAACTTATTCGTTTGGTTTAATGTGATAATTTTCATGACTAGTTGCTGGATTTTGAATTTTGAATTTAAAAGTAAAGAGTTATATTAATTCTATAGTATCATTAAAAATTAAAATTTTTGTTAAAAGTTTGAGCTTACAAATTAGATTGTTACAAAATTATGGTTTTTTGGTGAAAAATTTTAAGTAAAACTTGGGTTTTAACAAAGTCTTTTTGATACAACATGCATTGATTATTAATAGAGTTTGCACTAAAGAAAAATAAAAAAAAATGAGATAATTCAATATTCCAATGGTTCCTGTGTTGCGCAAAGTGAAACCAATCTAAAGGAACTATAAATATTGCTAGTAGCCGGCTGATCTAAGTGATAAGCTAAGTAATCGAGGGTCGGCACCACAAAGTGTTTACCTTCATGTCAAAATGTTTATGATGAAATCAGTTAAGTTAGGCTCATTGATGTGATAAAAAAAACATGAAAGCGCATGTGCTAAAAGTATTAATTTGCATGATGTGTGTGTTATTTTCAAAAGGATTAAGGTGATTCCTGATAATGAACATTATGACTAACCTAAATTTTAGTTTTGTTAGAAGAAAAGATGTTTGCTCATACATTTAGCCTAAAATTTTAAAAATTGATTATGCTGTAGAACTAATAAAATTGTTGAAATCTAGTTTTAAGTTCAAAGTTTAGGTAACTTGGCAAGAAAATTTTGACGTTAACTTAGATAAGTAAGTTGATAAGAAAGATTGTAAACTTAGATTTTTCAAAGTTAATTTTAAGAAAGTTTGGTTTTTCAAAATCATTATCATTATTCTATATTTGCTTAAGGACAAGCAAAAGCTTAAGTGTGGAGGAGTTGTTTTGTATGAAATTTTATATAATTTTCCTTTACATATAGGTATTTTTTACCCATAAATTCAATTTAATGTGTTTGTTGAGTGTATTTTAGAGAAATTTAGGAAATTATGCATAAAATAGAGTTATATAATCAAAAGATAGAGTTCCTAAATGATTGAAGTGAGTGGAAGTGAAGATTGAAATTATTTTTTGCTGCACGGGTTTTGCATATCACCGATTAAGTTGTACAAGTCTCTGTATTAAAATCAATTTGAGAACTTAAGAAATTTGATGACCACACGGGTCTTGCGGATAACATATTGGGTCATACATCGAGTCGTGCCAGTTACTAGATTAAAGTGCTTAAAGGGAGTAAAAGTTCTAAAGACACACATGGGGCAGGATCTATTTCGCACGGACCATACGTGATTAATTTTGGCCCGTGCATGATCAATTTGAGGTGAAATTGGTTTTCAAATTAGAGTTGGAGTTGAATTCATTTTGAGAAATTCTACATCCAGATGACTTTTTTTCTCTATATAAGGAAAGTTTGTGAAGGAAGAAATCATGATCAACCACATCATTCAACATCTATCAAAAAGAGTCATTCTATACAAGTTTTCAAGAGAGAATTAGTTTGGAATTGCTATTTAAACTTTGTTTCCTTTATTTTCATTATTTTTCTTTAGTTTTTCATCAATTTAGTTCTTGTTAAAGATTGAAGTTGAATTTCTTTAGGAAGATTGACATTTTTCTACTTTTAATCGAGGTTTATTCTTAACTTTAATTACTTTAATTTTGGATTTTCTTTGCATTAAGGGTATTAAGCATGATTTCTCTAAGAATTATTGTGAATTTGTTGAGTTCTAAATCAATCATGAACTAAATTCATTTTTGTCTAGAGATTGAAGCATGAAATAGTCTTGATATGATTAATTGTTATTGAGTTTATTATTAAGTTTAATCTTTGCTTGATTGACTTGAATTAACGATTATAAACAAATTGCTTAATCACCAATTAGTTTAATTAGGGTTTGGAAGTCTAAACTTAGAATTATTCAATTAAGATTCTAAAATGAATTTGGTTCATAAGTTTTAGTTTTAAATCCTTTTATTGTTGTATGTTTTCTCTAGATTACATCTATGAAAGCATTAGCTAGACTAGGGTAAGATCTAGTTGAATGATTATATTGAACATTGGATAGTTAAACTTAATTAATAAAATTAACAGTTTAATATCATAAAGGATAGACTATGGATTATCAATTTCTCTAGACATCATTCATATCATTGCATACTCATATTCATTGTTTGCTTGCTTTTAATTTAAGTATTTTCTTTTCAAATCAAAAAAAAATCTTCTTTGAATTTTACTTGCACTTAACAAACAAACTAATAAAGCTTAGTAAACTTTAAAGATCCTTGGGAGACGATCTTGGGTTCTCATCCTGTGCTACGATAGTCCGTATACTTGCAGTCGCTATTTGTTAGTATATTTTGAGGCAAACACTAAAATATATTGTATTCTTAGGGAAATATAGAAAATGTAGTGAATTTGGATTGGGGAACATATAATTTGGATAGTTTATTCAACTTAGTAACCAAATAGAAAGCCAAAGCTAAAGGTTTCTTCACAGGACCACTACTTTTCCTCACTAGAAGTAAAATTGTTAAAACAATTTAAAATTTTGTTTTGAAAAAAAAAATTGTCATTACATTGAATGAATAATTGTTAATTGTCTAACAATTTATAAATTCTATGTAATATCCTTGGTTTACTTGTGTTTTCTTTTCAGTATTTCAGTTGTCGTAATGAAAATATTTTGAATTACTCCTATTTGATTAATGATACTTTGAGATAAATAAAGTTTTCAAACCACCAAAGTTATCAAAAAATTACTATGAATTTGAAAATAAAAATAATGGATTTCTATGTGAAATTTAATGAATATTTTTATAATTGGCTTGCTTAAGGAAAGCTCTTCAATTTTCTCTATAAATTCTTACCATCTCATTAGTGTGTTACTTTAATCTCATTTTTGCATCAATTATACATAAAATATGATGAAAACCACAAACATATTTATTATAATTTGATTGATCATAACATTAAAGTGGACAAATGCACCTTTTTCATTTGTTTAAAAGTTTGTAGAAGTCTCAAATTGACCCATAAACCATATAAATACCTATATATATATCATTCTAATGTGTTAGTAAGTGTGTTAAAGTGTTGGGAGATAGAAAATGTTAGAGTTAGAGGGAAAATACATAGGCTACGGATGAATAGTAATAATTTTTGGATAAACAATAACTGAGTTAGCTTTTGAGACAAAATAACCATCTTCGTCCTCTTAACTATTCTCACATGTCACCTTTTTATGAAAGAACTGTCCAACGATACCTGAATCACCTCATTTGGACACCGAATGCTCCGTTACCTTCCTGTCGATGTCGACTGCTACAGTAAACTTCAACGCATTTTTCCTACTTATCCCAAACTTCCTTTTTATGAAAATAAGATATCTTTGTAATCCTTGTAAAAAACCCTTTCATAGAAATTTTAGTTTGCAATTTTCTAAGGTCTTTATAAAAAGTGAATTTTCAAATTTTGAGCTTCTTTCCAATGTTGTTTGCTTATTGTATGGTTATAAGTACAGTTCTACCTCTTGTGAAGAACGTGGATCAAAGTTTGTGAAAAATGGACTTCTTATGTTAGCCAAAAAATTATTGCTCATTATCACGTGTTAATTGATTATAAATCGATAATTGTTGAGTTTGATCATTGATTGCTCCTTAGTTTAACATTTTCTTGTCTAGGGATGTGATTAAGGTTTTTCCCTAGATTGGGGTTTTGGCCAAATTTGTGAGCTTTGGGTTGGATTAAGGTTCTTTTTTAAGTGTGATTGAACTAATTTGTATTGAGAGATAAGTTTATGAAGTATGCTAATACTTAACCCTAACCTTATTTATGCTTATTGACAATGTTGATACCAAACTTGCCATACATTACTTATATATTATTTCTTATTATAATATCATTTTGATAATCTTTGAATCTTAATTGCCTTAATTTTGTAATTTGATAAACTTCTTTGAAAATGCAAGTTACCATATTAGTTCTTGACCAAATATGATATGTTATTTCAAACATTGTGATTATTGGTTATATGAGACCATTTCTGACCTTGAATCACTTTTGTTATGTTTGACCTTACCTTGGATTATATATGATAGAACACCCATACTAGTGGGGGTAAAACCACTAGGTCGTGTGCACCAGTGACTAAGCTGATACAATCTGATTTATCAGTGTCCTACCTAGAGAGGAATTGATACTCTAGGCTTATACTCGACCAAGTATACATATTCTAGATTCTATTAAGGCTCCTAAAGCCTATTCTATTAATTTGATATTCTTTTAGTTCTATCTTATATAGTTCTGTTTCCACATTTTCTAATACCTCTAACATTTTTCATACCCCCTTTATTGATTATTTTGCCATTTGATATTATTGACATTATCATTTTGTAAGCTTCGAGTATTAGTATATTTCATAGACTCACTGAGATGAAAGCTCACATCATACTTTTGATGATTTCAGGTAATAAAGTAAAAGGAGATCACCTAGGGAGGAAAGAGCTTCTTGAACTTTCTCACCCTTCAAGAAGCAAGTAACTATAAGCACTTTGAGTTTACTTTACTTTATTTATATTGACACTGTGAGTGCATTCAAGCATCCAAGAGGGGGATGAATTGGCATTTTCACCTTTTTGATTTCAGGAAACTTACTTATATTTGTTTTCTTACCTAAACTGATTTTCAATTTTTCTATGTATTACCAAAGATGTTCAGCAACTGATAAGGACTGAAGCCAACTGCACAAATATCTTGCTACGCTGATTAGCACCCCGAAGATACTTTTAGCAGTAAGCCAGTGCTTATGATTAGTTCCTTGATAGAGGCGAGTAAAGACCTAACTGAATTTTCTAAAGTGTGTAAGGATTACCAATTGATGAGATAATGAGAGTTTTTTTTTTAAAAAAAACATAGATAATAAGCTTATTAGGAAAACTTAGCAAAGGATATATATTTTCACTTTAGTGCACATGATTAGGGACCTAATGCAATGCAAACAATTGAAAAAGAAACAACACAAGGATTTATACTAGTTCAGCACCAAGGCCTACATCCAATCCCTAAAAACACAAGTTTTGAGATTTATACTAAGAGCTCTATTCAATTGGCTAGAGTAAAGCCTTTAAAGTTCTAACTGACTAGGGACCTAACCTAGAAGAAAGATACCCTTTCTCCAATCCCTCAGAATTTTTCTAAGGCTTATGAAAATCTTTCATCCATTCCCTTGAATAGATGGATCTCTCATAGACTTTCAATTGGGCGGCTATGATACCCTTAATACAACCACATGCTTAATTAGGTGCTTGGAAACCTTTACAGTCAGTTCAGATGAAAAATACAAAAGAAAAGAAAATATTTATTAAAACATATCTTATAATAGATCAATATGAATGAATGTTCACAGAATATATTGTGATGAAAGAATTTATAATGAATAACTCAATTTCAAATGATTTGAAATAAATGTTTACTTTAGATGAAAAAATAAATGCTCTGTAAATTCTTCCAACTGAGTGAGAGAAGAGATGAAAATAACTTCAAGACAGATGATTGAAAGAAGTATTTTTGGTTCTTGAAAAATCAGGAAAAATTAAGATCACTCAATTCTCATCAATGGCCTCTAACAACCACTTTAAATGAGAAAATTTGAATGGTATTTATAGAGGTAGTTTGAATAAAAGAGCTGTTAGAGAAAAAGAAATAAAATAATGGAGAACAAACTCCTAACAACTTTCCCAACAGCTATATATTAATCATGATGTGACTGATTGACATTTACTTTTTGCTAGAAATCAGGCTTTTAGCCTTGTTAGCTTTCTAGCCATTGGAACTCAACCAGATATGAAAAAGTTCAATAAGTTTAATTCAGTTTATGCATTTAGTCAAGTAATATTCTTCCTTAACATGTCAGTGGCCTGAACCCTCAAATTAATAGCTTGATCAGTTAAGGAATCAATGCATGAAAATTTTAGTTTTTCAAAAATGATTTGTTTCGTGTATAAGAGTGCTAGTATTGATCCATTTTTCATTTTAACTAACACTTGACTTCTATTAGGTGCCTAATGGATCTAGTTAGGTAGCTAACTCCAGTCACTTAAGCAGTTAATGGTCTGTTTGTTGATGTTGCCGAAGCCTGACTGTTAAAGGACCTAAGTACTTAGCTTTGACCTGTATAATTCATGTTAGTGAACTTTAACATATCAATCAGTTTTGTGATCATCAAAATCAGAGTGCTAAACCATATGAGGCTAACATTCTCCCCCTTTTTTATAATGAAAAAACTACCTTTCGAGGATTGAGTTAAAAAGATATAGAGTTGAATTTAAAGTTTTGAATGTTCAAAAAGATTTAGATTTGAATTAAACAAATTAGACTCCTAAGAGCATCCCCCTTATTTGATGAATGAAAATAGTAACACACATAAGAATTGAAGGCACATATTAATTCATAAAAAATTAGTTTCATAATAGAATAGAAGCTCCCCCTAAACACATGCATTAGGAGCTTGAATAGTAAACCTAATATAAAAATAAAATAAAATAAAATATTATGCTTAGGACTTA
>CAOJBK015421605.1:0-11281 GCA_948294925.1 Codiaeum variegatum
GGATCCAAGGTCCCAAACCCCTGTCGAGGCTGAGTCATTAAGGTTGGCTTAGGCCTAACAATAGAGGTCTAATCTCTTCTTCTAGGTCGAGTAAGGCCTTGTTAGCCTAGGCCCAAATGAACTACTAGGCAAGGCAAGCCAATGCACGAACCCGCAATTTAAGGTCTAAGTCCATCAGCTCTCTAAGGAAGAAACCCGATCTTCTTAGGGTAACTATAAAAGGTAGCCAACCCTTCTAGAATCATAATCATCAGTCTCTGATACAAACAAATCAACTTTACAAAACCCCAATCTAGGCACTAGATCCAGTTGTTTCACCCTAAGCGTGACAATGTCGACCTATATCTCTACCCTTAGAGACGACGGTTAATGGCAATAGCCTATGTACCATCCATCTTTAGCTTCGGGATTTGTACTAACAGTTCAACTTATATCTAGAGCAAAAAGCATTTTCAATTTACCAATGTAGGATCATCTCTAAAGGTTTAGATTTTTCTATTTGTCCTAAAAGGGTGACAATTTGCGATTGGACATATTGGGCATAAACAATCTTAATTTTTTTTTTTTTATTATTAGACTTAGAAAGAGGTGGAAAATCTTCCAAGCTTGCTGGGAGATCATCATACATGGTTGCACTAAAAGGGTTGAGTCTAGTCTCCTGTAAAATATTTGTGTTATCAATAAATAATGGCTTACTAAATGCCTCTAACTTCTTTCCTAACTTCTGAATAATATCACACTCTTATATTAATCATTTAGAAATTAAAGTATACTATGCTCATGCCTTAGTATGAGGATCTTATAGAAATTATAAATAATTTCAAAATTTGATCCATATTTAGCTCTCAGCCACAGTATAAAAGAATGTCCACTTTGTTGGAGCCTTTGAATGACCATGTTTATGCCATTTGGAGTGAGTATTATGCATGTTTAGCTATTTAAAAAAAAAAAGAAAATAAATTTTTTTCTACTTATTTTTTCCTTTTATAAAAAATTTCTAAATACAATGTTTAGGAAACGAAAAGATTTTCCAAAATGAAAATAAAAATTCCAAAAATACACTCTAATCATGCTCAAACAACAATAATTTTTTCACTAAAAACATTTCAAATAGTAAGATTCAAATTGATTTGAATGTCTTTCATCTCAAATAGATATCAGAACTCAAAATCAACTGATACTTTCTAAAAACAATTTCTTCAAACTCATAATCAATAACAGATACATTCACAACTATATTCAATTTGAACATTCTAGATCTCTTTTATAGTTTTGAAACTCTACACTATAATAACTTGAAAAACACAAATAAAAATATATCAAATATTCTACAAAAACAACAACTAGCAAAAGAAAAATCATTCTACAAATTATCAACTAAAATATTTTTAATATTACTTGCACTTTTAGATAACATGTCACAGACTCAACTTTAAATATTATACTTTTTTTAAAAAAAAAATAATAATTAAAGATTAATTTATTTATATTTTATGATAAGTTTGAGTATAACTATTGTTTGAATTTGTACTCAAATCTTCAAATAGAAATAAATTTCTACAATTTAATTATAAAAGGTTTATATGTTACAAGATAAAGCTAGAGTATATAAAATAGAGAATAACAATATAAAAGAGAGAAAGAATAGAGGAAAGAATAGTATTCTAAGTATTTCATTCAATAGAATTAGATCTCTTTATATAGAGTACAAATGAGAGAGAAATAGAAAATTCTCCAATTAGGAAAATACAATTAATACTAATTAGGTAACTAGAATAATTATCTGCAAGAAAAGACATCCAACTATATCTTCAAATATTATTATAACACTCCCCCTTTGGATGTCTATTATAAAGATCTACTTCATTAAAACCTTACTATGAAAAAAATCCTATGAAAATTTTTTTTCTTAGTGCATGAAAAAAAAGATTGCATTATTTTTGTACATAAAATAGCTCATTAAAGACCTTGTCATAAAAACCCAATGAGATAAAATCTTGATCAAGGAAAAATAGTATAATATATAAAAATCTTCCATTCATGAAAACATAGTTTGATAAAGATCTCGTAGTTGGAGCATGCCAATTTTGTTTTTATAAATACATATGCTCAGTTATCAAATCATATACTCAATTATGTTTAAGTAATATCCATTATTAAATTATTTATAGTACTCTCTTACGATGTTACTTGCATCATGAATATATCTCATTAAAAATCTTGCTAGAAAAATCAAGTTGGAAAAAATATAGTCAAAGAAAAGAGTACAATTCATATGTTATTTTGTCATTCTATAAATCGTCTCATTAAATTTTTGGTCAAGACATCATCATGGGGTGAAAACTTGACTAAGAAAAAATATTAAAATCTCATTTTATTTCTCTCCTCCTTATGAGGAAAATATTTTAATACTAACGCATATCAATGGATGACATAATCTTATTCCAATATCACAATATGTGATAACAAGTATGTGCTGATTTAGTGGATATCAATTACATATTATTTATGGACTTTGTACATATAAGAAAGTTTAAGTATATTTTTACTTTATCCACTTTATTGTTGTGCAAATATTTTTACTTTATCCACTTTATTTTTGTGCAATACAATGTGGGAACATCTTTCATTAAGGCATTTCAGGATCTTAAAATTGTAGTATCATCACATAGTTAAATTCATAACCAGTCAAAGGTTGATCATTATGACTATCAAATAGTTATGATAAATAAGATAATTTAGTCCTTAGAAGGAAACGCAATAAGCGTTTCACATAACTCAAATATTTGTTGTTGAAGAGTTATACTTAATTAGGAATTTTATTACCAATGCAATATCAATATTAATGCAATAAGTATTCATATGGTGCTTCAAAACCAAATACCTCTTTATTATCTTCTTTAGGAATAAAATATCTCTTTTCACTTTTAGTGAATAAATTATGTAGAATGGTATATTAGTATTATTTAATAATCGATCTTTAAGTCGATACAAAGTCATATTAAATTCATACTTCTTTAAGTTCGTCAAATTCTTATAATAGTTATCACATTTATAAATATTGCAATGATAACCAATTTATAGTATTTTATAATAAATAATTCATATAACATTTTCTTAGTAAAAATTCACTATTATATCTATATTTTTAATCCTTATGGGACTAATAAGGCATGGGTGCTTTCAGTGATCACTAATATTTACTTATTTTTTCATTTTGATTACTAACCTTTGATTTGTTTTTTCATTTTATTCACTAACCTTCGATTTTATTACACTGGCAAGTCACTTGCCACATCATATTTCTAGCCATTAAAACCGTGAAGTGACCTACCAATGAAATAAAATAGAAAGTTAGTGATTGAAATGAAAAAAAAAAAATCAAAGATTAGTGATCAAAATGGAAAAAACAAGCAAAGGTTGGTGATCACTAGTGTTTTTTTTTCCTCTATAAGGCGTATATTAAGCTTTATTTAACTGCTATAAGATTAATTAATGAAATATGATCATTTGCATAATAGAAGAATTAATTTTCTCATAAGGTAAGTCTATCTCAAATTTTAATTGCATCTTTCCATAATGGTTAATCATGTTTATGTTAATGCTTATAAATTTAGGATTCATATTTTTCTCTTAACGTAATAAGAGAAATTATTGAGGAAAATTCATTGTCAATGATAATCAAATTACTATCAACTTTTTCTCCTGATAACTAATATCTTATCATTTTTGTTTATATGATTATCAAATCTAAGAGGCATATCTAGAAGATCTAATTATTCTATTATCTTAATCTATATCACATAATTCGCTATAGTTTTTTGACTAAAATCTTCTTCTTCTTTAGGAGATTTTATAAGTGAATATGCTTTTATTTGTCATGAATTCTTAGGTTAAAAGCACAATCCATCACTAAGGCTCCATTTGTTTGAAGAAAATATTTTAATACAAAATATTTTTTGCATTTTTCTTTGTTTGTTGCATACTGGAAAATTGGTCAAATGAAAATATTTTTCTGGGCAAAGGGAAAACTAAGTTATTTTTCAGGAAAATGACTTCCTGTTTGAGAATGGTAAGTCATTTTTTGAATTTTGACACACCTATAAAAAAATATTAAAATTAAATAAATATATACTAATTAATATACTAACTAACCACAATCATTTTCGGCGAACTCCGACCACCACAAGTGGCTAGTCGATGGCAGCCGGTTGTCGGAAAATTTTTTTAAAAAATTAATTTATATAATTTTTTATACGTTGTTATAAATTAAAATGCTGAATTCTAAATATTTTAATAGCTTTTTATGGAAAAAAGAAAATAATGTTTTTCAAAACAAGCCAAACACTAGAAAATGATTTCATTAAAATTTTAAGTGCACAACCAAACAATAGAAAAAAAGTTATTTTCCAAAGAAAATATTTTTTTTAGAAACAAACAGAGCCTAAGGTTTCACTAGTTTTCCATTCCAATTAATAAGGTTTAATTTTTTTCAATTTAATCACTAACCTTCGATTTCGCTTGCACCAACAAGTCACTAGCACTTTTGTGAGGTTGAAATTCGACGTGGCAGACAAAATATGACATATAACACCACATAAGCTGACACATCATCACAAAATAACACCTTAGCACCTCCATTTAACTGGAATTTTATTTTTTCAAAAACTGATGGCCAATGAAAAAATTATACCTGGCCACTCAAATTTAACCCTCTCTTCCCAGGACAACTTTAATTTATTCATCAGGTGACATATACAGTGGAGTTCCACGAAATTCAACTTTGCCCAGTTTTCATTGCTAATCCAAAGTCTACAATTTTAACTTCTCCATCTTGAAATAATAACAAATTTTGAAGTTTTATATCACAATGAGCAAACCCTTTCAAATAACAACAAATTTTGCCTTTGCAATAAGATTGGATCACTTAAGGGAAATTTATTCACTTTTTCAATTTATATACAATCATGTTTTGCATTTTTATAGAAACCAATAAAGAAATTTGTTCGATGAAATTCACAGATAAAAAATGGGAAAAAGGGAAAGATAAAATTGATGATGAAGACATCACTTTCTAGTATATGGTTGCTAAAGTTAGTGCGTCACCTCTCCTAATCCTCTTTTTTTTAATGCTAAATTTGTATGATATTTGAGAAATTGATGTTGTGATTTTAGATGAGCTAAAATAGGTTAATCGATGAGATTTTTATCAAAATTTTGGAAGAAAAAAAAAAGGAAGAGAAGATTGTGCTCATATGTATTCAAAACTAAATCAAAATGTTATTTTCCATTACCTAAAATTCAAACAACTAGTGGATTATGTTTTTATAATCCTAAATTTATTTTTTTATGGGAAATTATTTGATAAGAAATAGTATAAAATAAAACAGGTAAGATCTAGTTAGGAAATGAAAGAAAGATCATGTTCCGTATCTTTCTCCTTTGGATTTTTACAATAGATCTACGTAATCAATTGTACACATGCTCCTTGCTGCCGAATTACTACTACACACACTTCATGTAATTTGGTTTATAACAAAACTTAAAATTTTCCCAAATTTGGTATTACACAAACGCACAGATGAATAAAATAAATAAAGAGGACGAGGAGAAGAAGAAGAAAATAAATAAAGAAGAAAAGAAGAAGAAAATAAATAAAGAAGAAAATAAAAAGGGAATGAAGCCAACACATTTTTTCAAAAGAAATATCGAAGAGAAGAGATTGTTTTATAAATGATTTAAGACGGAGAAGAAGATAGTGTTTTGGGGAGAGAGGGTTTAATTTGAGTTGCTAGGTGTAAGTTTTCATTGGCAATCAGTTTCTAATTTTTTTTAGTCAAATGGAGATGTTGACGTGGCATACTAAGGTGTTATTTTTTAATGATACGTTAGCTTATGTGACATTATATGTCAGATTCCAATTGCCACGTAATATTCCGACGTCTAAAATGTGTTAGTGACCTTACGGTGCAAAAAAAAATAGAAGGTTAGTAATTAAATTGGAAAAACTTAAACCTTAGTGATTGAAATGGAAAACTAGTGAAACCTTAGTAATGACTGTTGCTTTTAAACCTGAATTCTTTTTTTTAGATTGTTCATACTTCTAATGTATATTGATCTCAATTTTTTTTTTCAATAAGAATCATGACCTAAACTAGGATATTAGCAATTAGAATATTAGATTTTGTCACTCTATTGGAATGTATAAGTGCATTTGGCAGTTAAGTTGAAATTTGTTGCAACTAAAATATTTTATAAATTTCTAGTTCATTCTAACTTATACATGAATAAAAAATTATTTATATAGTTTTCTTAGTTGGAAATTTCCCGAAATTCTTTAGCACTACATGTGCTTAATCTTGTGAGGCCCAGTCAGAATGCCTCAATGTGTGCCTCAAGAATGTTTTGCTAAAGGAACCACCCTCCTTGGGCGGATTGCACACTTAGGGGTGGGTTGCATGCATAGTTCTCACACGGGAAGACCTATTAGGTTCGTTCTAGTGCTAGTGTAAGTCTAATTGTGAGCTACTGCTTAAACTTTATAAAAATAAGGGTTTTAAAGGTGATTAAGAAACCAATTCATTTAACTCTATAAAATTTTAATTTTAAGCTAATAGAAAATTGGGTTTTTACCTATAAACCAAAGTTGGATTCGGAGATCATGAGTTTAGCTTTATATCATTTAGAAAAGATGTGAATTTTTCTATCTTTTGACTAAAATATTTCATATTTGGTTTAGAATTCAGTTTCATGTGTGCATGGCATTATAGTATGATGAATGAATAATTATAATAAGAATAATATGATGTATGGAAGAATACTCATGACTAACAGTTAATAAAGGCAATGAAAATAAATAAAATAGCAAAATAAGAGGAATAAGTAATCAGGGGTCTCCCCTCTAGCCAAAATAGTACTAGGGAAAGCACACATCAATAAACACAAAAATAATAAAAAAAAATTATTAAAAATAAATATAAGCAAAAATGCACATAAGAAGGGAACACGTTTCCCTTAAATCAAACATATAATAATAATAATAATAATAATAATAATAATAATAACAACAACAACAACAACAACAAAGTAATAAAAACATAGGAACAATAACAATAAAAATAATAATAAAAAAGACAATTTGAATTAAATAAAAATAGATTTGAAGTTGAAGCCCTCATGACAAGACTTGCCAGCATATCACTTCGAATGAGAATCAAACCCATGTCATTCTCCCTTTTTACGAAGAGTTGGGAGTTGGTTTGATAAAACTGGGGATTTATGTTCAGAAGCTAACCACTTTTAGTTCACTAAAATGTTAATCAATTGGCTATTAATCAAATTCAGAATTAAGATTTAAGAAAATGGTTTTTGTAATGTGATTTTCCTAGTCGATTTTAGAAAGAAAAAAAGATTAAAATGAATTCAAAAAAATTCAGAAATTTATACATTTGCTTAGCTGCATAGGGGAACTGATGGTTTTGATGGCTCGATTCAATCGGAATGGGTCTCTGCAGTGTTTAGGTGTAATTCTTAGCATAAACAGTAGCAGAGGTTTGACATAAATAATTAGGAGGAAATGGTTAATGGAAATAGTGCCTGAGGGATCTTATATAGAGAATTAGGGTTTAAAAATTTAGAAAAATTGTGCATGAGCGAATGGGTCTGCTCATAGGAAAAGTTGTCTATGTATGAGTAAAGGGCTCTGCTCATGAACAAATCCTTTTGCGTATGAGCAGAAGGCTCTACGCATGTACAAAGTGCTTTGCTCAAACGTATAGCCTCTTGCTCATGAGCAGAGTTCTTTGGTCGGGCCAGTTTGATTCTACCCATTTTTGGTATTTTCATGTTTTTCGGCCCATAAGGAGTCTATGGTTCATTTTAAAACACTAGATTTGGGCCCAGTTTGAGTCTATGGTTCATTTTAAAAGACTAAATTTTATTAAGGGTTCACTGCTGTCCTCTTATCTAAATTTGTTAACAATGTATGCCCTAGAGCTTACACTTAGTATGTGAATGTAAACAAATACCTAACTAGCTTTAGTACATATATTCTTTAAATGAAAACATTCCTTGTATCAAACATATATATGTCCCTCAAGTATTATGTAAGAAATCTATTCTCAAAGAGTTTAAAAATATGAGTGACATATTGTCCTTTATCAAATACTTTAAAGGTTGTTCATGGTTATAAGATTATTGGTAAAGACGCCATTAATTCGGATGACCATCACCACTATTGTCACCCATGATAGGTATGAGATGCTTATTGGTATGGAGGTAGTGAGTCTCATGATACAGACATGTGATGTTGTGACAACATATGAACATACTCATTATATGTGTAAGTTGAATGATGATGTTAGATGATGGATACATCGGTCGTTACCAACTAGTCAATATCACATCATTTAGATCATGATTGTGCATATAATCCTTAGACTTGAGGCTATAGGTTATATGGCATATTGGTGGCTATGGTTTATTACTGCTTACATACCAATGCTTGTCATGTATTGGTATATAACATGTGGTGGCCATATTTAGTGATATGTTAGGATAAGTGTTCAACTAAGAAAGGATTCATTAACTTTGGTAACCAAGGAAGGAATCCTATGACTTCTATCTGTTCTTGATAAGCAAATCCCTAGCTATGGTGGATAAGGTTCACTAGAAAGAGTTTCTAGCAGGAACCAGTTTATCGAGAACTAACACCGGATAAAGGTCATATGATCTGGCATATAGGGTTTGACTATTCCATGACCCTAGCTAAGATCGAAAATCAATAGTGAAGGGATTCAAGTGCATGGTAAGTGTGATCGAGAGGTTCATGCGATGTAAAGGATATGATCACTGACATTCATTTCTAATTAGGTAGTTGTGATATGTTATGCTAGACGTCACTCATGACTTATAGGACTAAGTGTGTGATAAGGATTACACACTTGGTGGGAAGAAAATAGTTTTCTTTATCATATTGCTAATTAGAACATGAACTTAGAACGTTACATACCATATAGCAATTCCCATTAGCTTGTATTTATCATATTAATAATTAATTAAAGAGTTTAATTAATTGTTAATGATGATTGAATTAAACATGTAATTAAATTTACAAAGATGCTAACATGTCTTGATGTTTAATTCATAAATGCATTAATTTCAATTATGTCATAGTTTGTATGAAATACAAATGAGTATGACTAATTGAAATGGTTTTAGACAAACAAATAAAATAATTAAGCTTAACATGAGATGTTAGCTTAATCCACATTATATGTGGTTAATTAAGGTTTAAAGGTGATTGCTACCAATTATATGCTTAATCTAGTTGACTAGTCAAATTTCAAGTAGAACAAGCAACTAATTTTTCCAACATGTTTTCTTAATTTAAGGAAAAGTTGTTAGAGAAGTATGGAGTATAAAACAGATGTTATCATCTTTTTTCCTGAGCCAATCCACTCACTCAACCTAAAGGAATATCAAGAAGAACTATTCATCTTCTTCAACCTTAGAGAGAGAAACTCTCTAAGAGTTAGAGAGAGAAAGCTTAAAATTTAAACTAAATTAAGAAAGAAAGTTTGTTTTGAAGAAGAGTTCTTCGAACACAAGCTCTTGCTCAATTAATCTTTGAGAAAGGAGTGTGAATAAGCTTATAAGTCCAAAGCCTATCCTCAAGTCTCAAGTTTTCAAGTAAAGGAGCAAGGATCAAAGATTTAGTTAACCAAAGAGAAATGATTCAAGCTTCTTGAAGAGAATTAGAGAAGAAGCTTTTGGGAAAAGCTAGGTATGTTTCAAGCTAGAGGCTTCACATTTGAGAAGCTTAATGAAAGAGGGCGAGAGGTATTTTTACTTCAAACCTTTCTTTGTTCAACTTAGGTTTTGTACACAAATTGGTGAAATATAATTGGTTGAAGTTATAGGTCTAAACCTAGTTTTAGACATTTATTAAAGAGTTTGATAAATGACTAAACCTTTTATGTTAAAATATTTTTAACATAAAACCAATTTTCAAAGTGTTTGAAAATTTCTCATGATTTTGTTAAAAGAGTTTTGATAAAATGTTTTATACTTCAACCCTAGGTTATGGCAATGTTTCAAAGTGTTTAAATAATTGCCTAACCTAATTTTGTTACAAGAGCTTTAGCGAAATTAAGTTTTTAAAAAAGTTTTGAAATCTAGAATTTGAATCCCTCTCGATTTGGTAATCATTTTTGCTTTCACTTCGCGACTCCGTAACGTTTCCTTCAAGTGGTATCAAAGCCACCCAAGTTTTTTCAAAACCATAGTTATGTTGGTGTGTTTGATAAAGGCAAATCTGTAAAAAAAAACATATAGGATTTTGGCTGTCACAGGTAATGTTCACACCCGTGAACAATTTCCTATAAAGCAAGGATATGGTTCTACTAAGATTTTGAACGTTTTGTTCAGTCACTGCCAATGTTCATGCCCGTGAGCATTGCCCATGACTTGAACATGTGGTTTTATTGAAGGGAAAATACAGAGTCACGTAATTGAAGAAAAAAACAAAATTTTACCACAGTCTAGTAGCACTTTCTGGACCGAGTGATGTTGGACAGCAACACATATAGCACTGTCTAGCAGCACTACTGAACAGCAACACCAGCAGCACTATCCAGCATTTTATTTGTTTTTTTACAAAAATCTAATGTTACTCGGTTTTTTATTTTCAAAAATTTTATGAAATATTTACCATGCCAAAGCACTTTTGACATAGTTGGGTTTAGATATTCATTAACTCTTTAACAAATTACTAAACCCCAAGATGAACCCATATTCAATATCAAGGATCTTTCCAATTGTTGTGCAAAAAACAATAGAAACAAAGAAGGGTTAGAACATATGAAATACATCTTGCCCTCCTTCATTAAGCTCTCCAAATGTGAAGCCTCTAGCTTAAGATATACCGAGCTTTTCCCAAGAGCTTGTTCTCTAGCTCTTTTCAAGAAGCTTGAATCATTCTCTCATTGGAATCACCCAAATGCTTGATTCTTGCTTCTTTACTTAAGAACTTGAGACTTTGAGGATTACTTTAGACTTGATGCTCCATCACACTCCAAACCCAAGGGTTATTGAAAATAAGTTTAAGATTGAAGAAGTATTCTTCAATCCAAAATTCCTCTCAAATGTTGGTGTGAATTTGAATCTTTCTCTCTTTAACTCTTAGATAGCTTCTCTCTCTAAACTATTAGAGATGAAGATGAATAGTGAATATAAAACTTATCGTCTTAGGTGAGAGATGACAGCCACTTCATTTAAATAC
>CAOJBK015421943.1:0-11183 GCA_948294925.1 Codiaeum variegatum
TAGTGATAACTCACTTCACTATGCAACAGTGTTAGTGGTAGCTCACTTCACTGTGTAACAGTGTTAGTGATAGTTCACTTAACTATGCAACAGTATAAGTGGGAGCTTGCTTCATGGTGCAATAAGATTAGTGGGAGCTCGTTTTACTTGTACTATATGTGGATGACAGTTATTAATTGATAAAATATTGACATGATCATTAAATATGAAAGACTGTTTATCCCAAATTCTCACCATAAGACTTAGGAGAGTTCACCTATATTCTTGGAATTCAAATCTATGAGGTAGATTGAAAGAGAATAATAGGTCTCTCCCAAAGTTAACACTTGGAAGGGTGTTGAAGTGTTCAACATGTTGGTTTCCAATAACGGATACTTATATTGTTAGTGTGACTAACATACATATATCTAATCCAGGATGAAATCACTAAATTATGGTCAAAGTTGTCCTTTAGTACTTGAGAAGAACTAAGGATTTAGTTTTGATTAAATGGAGAAAAATAATTTGAGGATTGATAGATTCACGGAAATGGATGATAAATAGTTTATCTTTAGATTTATTTTAACCTGTAATAGAGGAGTAGTTTGCTGGAAGACTTCCAAGCAATGAATTACTGCAAACTCTATTTAGTGTCGAGTATTTTGCTGCATGAGATGCTGCAAAAGAAAGGTGTTTGGATTTGAAGTTTGTAACAGAACTAAGTGTAGTTCCTTCTATTCAATCACCGGTTTCCCTTTATTGGAGGAGGGATAAAGCCATTTCTCAGACAAAGGAACCTAGGTCTCACTGGAAATCCAAACACAAAGAAAGGAAAAATCATGTATTAAGACAAGGTCATTAGGACATATAAGGCAAAAAATAGTGTTAGCTAGTAACACAACAGATCTGTCGATTGAAGCTATGAGTCAACCAATAGTTAGACTTCCATATTTAGAAGACGAGCATTAGATACTGAACTATTTGGCTCTAGATTAGCTATAGTGCAAGTAGGAGATTGTTAGTAGTGTATGCCTTAGAGCTTATACTCATCATATAAATGTAAATGAAAACTTAACTGACTTTAGTATATATGTTCTTTAAATGAAAAATATTCCTTGTATCGAACATATATATGTCCCTCAAGTATTGTGTAAGGGAATCTATTCTCAAAGAGTTTGAGAATATCAATGACATATTACCTTTTGTTAGATACTTTAAATGTTGTTCATGGTAAGAGGATTATTGATAGGGATGTTATTAATCTGGAAGACCATCACCTCTATTTTCATTCATGATAAGTATGAGATACTTATTGGTATGGTGGTAGTGAGTCTTATGCTACAGTCATATAATGTCATGATAACAAGTGAACATACTCATTGGATGAGTAAGTTGAACAGTGATGTTAGATGATGGATACATGGGTCGTTACCAACTAGTCAATCACATCATCTAAATTATGATTGTGCATATAATCCTTAGACTTAAGGTGACATGTTATTTGGCATATTGGTGGCTATAGTTTGTTACTACTTATATATTGATGCTACTCATGTAGTAGTATATGGCATGTAGTGGCTATAATTAGTGATATGTTGGGATAAGTATTCAACCAAGAAAAGATTCATTATCTTGGGTACCCAAGGAAGGAATCCTATGACTTTTAATTGTTCTTAATATACAAATCCTTGGCCAGGGTGGATAAGGTTCACTAGAAAGAGTTTCTAGTAGGAATTGGGTTTATGGAGAACTCACACCAGATAGAAGTCAAATGATTTGGCATATAGGGTTTGACTATTCCATGACCTTAGCTAAGATCGAGAATCTGTAATGAAGGGATTCGAGTGCACGATAGTTATGATCGAGAGGTCCATACAATGTAAAGGATATGATCATCGACATTCATTTCTAATTAGATAGTTGTGATATGTTATGCTAGGCATCACTCACGACTTATGAGACTAAGTGTGCAATGAGGATTACACAATTGGTGGGAAGAAAAGAGTTTTCTTTATCCCATTGCTAATTAGAACATGAACCTAGTAAGTCACACACTAAATAGTAATTCTTATAGCTTGAATCATATTAATGATTAATTAAAGAGTTTAATTAATTATTAATGAGGATTGAATTAAACTTGTAATTAAATTTACAAAGACCCTAACATGTCTTAAAGTTTAATTCATAAAGGGATTAATTCAATTATGTCATATTTTGTATGATTTACAAATGGGCATGACTAATTGAAATGGTTTTGGACAAACAAATAAAATAATTAAGTTTGACATGAGATATTAGTTTAATCCACATTAGATGTGGTTAATTAAGGTTTAACGGTGATTCCTATTAACTATCAATTTAATCTAGTTGACTTGTTGACTAGTTAAATAGTCAAAAGATCAACTAGACAAATTGGCCATACATTCCTTAATTTAAGGAAAAGCTAGGTATGGTATAAGTAAAGTTGTTATCATCTTTTTGCCTAGTAGAACATAAGTTAGAGATTATGCTATTCATCATCTTCTTACTTGGGTTAGAAAGAGAAAATCTCTAAGAGTTAGAGAGAGAAAGCTTAAAACTCACACTAAATAGAGAAAAGGAGTTTGTTTTGAAGAAGAGTTCTTCAAGCACAAACTCTTCTTCTATTTTCCCTTTGAGGAAGGAGTGTGGAGGAGTTTGTAAGTCCAAAACCAATCCCATAGTCTCAAATTCTCAAGTAGAGCAGTAAGAGTCAAAATTTTAGGCAACCGAAGAGAGATGGTTCAAGTTTCTTCAAAAGAAGAGGAGATCAAGCTTTTGGAAAAAGTTAGGTATGTTTTAAGCTAGAGGCTTCACATGTGGGAGCTGAATGAAGGAGGGCGAGAGGTATTTGATGTTTCTAACTCTTTTTTATTTTCATTGTGTTTTGCAATCAAATTGGTGAAAAATACTTGATTGGGTTATGGTCCTAATTTTAAGGTTTAAGAGTTTGAAAATAACTAAACCTATTTTGTTAAAAGTGTTTTAATAAAGAAAAAAAATTCAAGGTAATTTTTGAAAAGTTTTTCAAAAAGAGAAATTAAATCCTTTTCGTTTTCTTGCTCTCACTATGCAACTCATGACTTCCTTCATGGTGAAGGGCTTCTAACCTTTTCTCAGCAATCAGGTTGAGTTGATCATAATAAGCTTGTTGCCAATCAAGTTCATAGGTCTAAACTTCTTGGAGAACCCTTACTGATTGAATTTCTAACTCTATAGGGAGGAATGCTTCCATTCCATAGACCAGTGAATAAGGCTTTGCCTTGGTTGACGACTTGTATGTAGTTTTATACCCAATGCGGGTGTTTGGCAAGTATAGATGCCAAACTTTGTTATTACCAATCATCTTCTGAAGGATGTTCATTAGTGTTTTATTGGCAGCCTCAACTACTCCATCAGTCTGATCTCTGTAAGGAGAGGACCTGTGGTGTTGTATCTTTTTTCCTTTTTTTAGAAGGATAGATACCTCTTTCTGAAAGTGTGAGCCACTGTCTGAGATTATTTCAAATGAAACACCATACCTTATGATGATGTTTGTTTTGATGAATTGTGCAACCCTATTTGAGTTTATGACTTGATAAGGAGCAACCTCCACTCATTTGGTGAAGTAATTAATGGCCACCATAATGTATTCATGGTTGACAAATGACTTTGATGTAATCTTGCCGATAACATATATACCCTAAATGGAAAAAGGCTGAGTAATGATTGGATTGAGTGGAGAAGGAGGAAGTTTCTAAAGCTTAGGATAAGTCTGACACTTGTGGTATTTTTGAGCGAATTGTGCACAGTCTCTATTCATAGTGAGCCAACAGTATCCTTGGTTCATGATTTTATGAGAGAGTGCCCATCCATTCATGTGGGTGTCTTCTTCCCCACCATAGATTTCTTCCATGACTTTATTAGCTTCTTCCTCAAAAACACACCTTAGGTGGATGTCATTCTAAGTTTTCTTATAAAGAATGTCTCCCTTGAGGTGTATCCGCTGGCTAACTATCTCAGTGTTCTTCTTTTTAATTTGAAGGCTCCCTTCGGATAGGAACCCTTTGCAAGGTAATTGTAGCTATCCCAATACCAAGGTTTCTATTCAACTTATTAGATGTTCATATAATGGGATTGATAGCTTGGTCCATGCTTGATGTTTATTGAAATAGGATAGATAAGGAACCCATTGCATATTTCTACCATTGATGCAAGAGTGACCAATGTGTCGGCAAATCTATTTTGTGTTCTTGGCAGATAATGGAAGGAAAAAGTATCAAAGTTAACTTCTAACTCCTCAAGTAGCTTATGGTAAGGAACCAATCGCTCCTCTCTAATTTTCCACTTTCCTAATGCTTGAGAAACTATGAGGTTAGAATCTCCATACACTTCTAAGTTCTTGATTCCAATATGAATGGTTGATTCTAATTTAGAAACACAGGCTTCATATTCGGCTTCGTTGCTTATTACCTCAAAATCTAGTTTTATTGCCAAAGGTAAGCTTTCATCAGTAGGTGTAAGGAATACCATCTCAGCACCATATCCTTTGTTATTGGGTGATCTATAAAAGAATAGTTGCCATGTTTCATTTTAGATGAATAACATGTCTTCATTAGGAAATTCCGATTCTTCCCAATGAACGTTCATCGGGGCGGCTGCCAATTGGTCAGTAATGACACTACCCTTGATGGTTTTCCTTTGAACATAATTGAAATCATAACGTATCAGGATCGCCATCCATCTAGCTATCTTACTATCAAGGATAGATTTTTCCATGAGGCATTTGAGTGGTTTTTTATCGGCGAGGACATGTGTGATGTATGGCCCCAGGTTGTGTCTTAGCTTGTGACATACCCATACCAGAGCTAGGCAGAGCTTCTCAATGTAATTGTACTTGAGTTTGTGTATCAATATTCTCTTGCTCAAATAGTAGATGACATTTTCCTAATTGGAATCTAGAGCATTTTGTTCCAACATGGCACCCATGGCTTCATCAGTGACTATTAAGTAGAGTAGTACTAGTTTGCTAGGCCTAGAAGTTTATAGAACTAGCAGACTTAGGAGGTACTATTTGATATGTTCATAAGCTACTTGGTATTACTCATTCCACTACTTAGAGGAATTTTTCTTTAGTAGGTTAAATATGGGACCATAGGTGTCTACTAACTGATGGATGAATAGACTAATGTATTGGAGGTGCCCCAGGATCCCATTATCTCCTTTTATATTTTAGGAGGTGGTATGTCAATGATTGCCTTAGATTTGGCAGGATTGATTTCGATTCCTTTCTTGCTGACCATGTGGCTAAGGAACAATTCAGATGAGGCTCTAAATATGCACTTGGTAGGATTGAGCTTGAGGTTGCACTGGCAAAGTCTAAAGAATAACTTTTCCAGTGCTTGTAAGTGTTGTTCTGCAGTGGTACCCTTGACTACCATGTCATCTATATATACTTCTACCTCTTGGTACATCATGTCATAAAAGATTGAGGTTTCCATCCTCTGGTAGGTGGCTCTTGAATTCTTTAGTTCGAAAGGAATTACTCGGTAATAGTAAGTACCCCATTCTGTGATGAAACTTGTTTTCTCCTTATCTTGAGGATGCACCAGAATCTGATTATATTCGACGGCCAAATCAGTTAATGAAACCATCTTTGAGCCTACTAATGTGTTTACAAGTAGATTAATGGGAGGTAAGGGGAAGTCATCTTTAGGACATGCCTTTTTCAAATCCCGATAATCTACACACATTCTGAACTTCCTGTCCTTCTTTGGTATTGGGATGATATTTTCTAACCATGATGGATAATTGATCGGCTCAATTATTTGGTGAGATAATTACTTAAACACTTACCTTAACTTTTGCTTGACAGGCTTACTATCCGGATAGGTCAAAATCTTATGGAGAAGAATGTTTGGATCGAGTCCGGTCATATCACTAGGCTTCCAGGCGAAGCAACAATGTTTGGATCGAGTTTGGTCATGTTACTAGGCTTCCAGACAAAGCATTCTTCAAATCTTTTGATGATGGATTCAATATCCTATTTGTTTGAGCATGAAGATGCAATGAATGTATTTTTTGGAATGTCATGTGTGCCAACATTTATGGGCTCTTTAGCTGCATCTTTTATTTCATTAATTTTATTATTCTCTTTTTCCAATTGATTGAGGTCAGATTTATCAGTTGGAACATTAAAAGAAAACAAAGAGACAATATTGTATCAAGAAACTTCGGTCATTTTATTCATAGAAATGGGAGATAGGTCCACAGTTACATCAAGTTCATAGTTAAAACCAAGTGGACCAATTACATCATCAGGATTAGACTCAAAAGACTTAGACTCAAACTCAGATTTAGACTCAGATTTAATTTTAGACCCATACTCTGTCTCCATATCCATACTTAGTCTCCATCTCAGGTTCAGACTCAGTCATGTCCAATGGAGAAAAGCTTGCTTCATAAGACCAATTTTCGAGCTTTTTCAGGGCTAGATTGATCAAGGTGGAGAGGTCAGTGTTTTTCTCCTTATCAGAAAGGACATTTATATTTCCACTGAGGCTAGCTTCCACATTCTCCTCATTGTCCCCAGTTAGAGCATAAATTGGTTGGCAGTCTTTAGGCAATAGTTTCAAATCAGAGAAGCATAATAAGGAACTATTTCTCCTTCTTTCACAAAGTATCCATTTAAGGTCTTGAAATAGGGCTTTATGGGATAATCAGATTCTCTCCCTTTCTTAGTTATAGTAGACCTTTCTCTTTCCTTGGTCTTTTCCTCTTTAATTTCATCATCAGTCGAGTGGTAACCTAAACCAAAAGGCAGAATAAAGGACTAGTATTCATTGAAGGACTTCATCCTTTATTGGTTCTTACCTAAACCTATTCCAAAAAAATATTCCATATCTTTCAGGATATTTTCCAGCCATGGGATTATAGTAGGGATCAAAATCCATGGAGATTGCCTCTTTCACATTCTCAGTGGCCTCGATAAATTGGACAAATGAGAAGTCAGATAAAGGATATCCTGACAACTTAGGTTGGATATCTTAGATAGGAATAACACTCGGGACTTCTAATTTACCCAACATATCAACTTGATTGTAACCACTCCATTCTTGAATGGGAACTTGACTCTTTGGTGCAAAGTGGAAGGCACCACTTTAGCCTGATGAATCTAAAGCCTTCCCAGAAGTAGGTTGAAGTATGGTGGCACATCAATAACTTGAAAAGGGACTTGGAAATTGGTTGGACCCATGGTGGATTTCAGAGTTTCCACCCTCAAAACTTCTCTCTTAGAGTTGTCATAGGCCCATACTATCTTATCAGAAGGAGTGAAGTCAACAGCTTCTAAACCTAAACAGCTTTCAATCTTAAGTGGGCATACGTTCAAAGCAGATCCATTGTCCACAAGAGTCATTGGGACCATGTTCTCCCTTATTATGTAGAGAGGATCATTATACAATCCCCCATATGGGATCTCATCATTAGTAAAATAGATAGATGCACCCTTTGCAGAACTTGAGATGGAGGCAACCAAGGTATCTGGAGAGATGTCAACTGGTGCTTAACATTGGTTCAACACCTTACAAAGAGCTTGGCAGTGAGGATATGAGGACATAATCAGGCTTCATATGGAAATGTTTGCCTAAGTTTTCTTCAATTGTTTCAGTAAGGGGTCCTCTTCAGGTTTAGGAATGCCTTAAACTGAGCCACTGGTTAGCTAACTAGTGGGGGAGAAATAGGTGCTTGTGTAATTCTTCCACTTCTAGTAATTGCATCAATTTCAGCATTCATGTGTCTCAAGTTAATGACATAGTAGTAATTGTCTTGGATAGGCTTCCCTAAGAAAGGTAGGTCATCCAAAGTAAAGAAATTAGGGGAGATAGAGTTTCCTAAGGAAAGTGGGTCATCTCCTATGTAGTGGTAATTGCTCAGAGGTATAGCAACATAGATCAGGAGGGTTGAATCCCCTTCATCAAATTCTACCAATATGGTATTAAAATTATGATCGTGAAGGGGATTAGAGCCAATTTTAGGCAAATGAGTAGGTAAGAAACGCTCCTTAGCATCAATCAGATCTTGGATTTTATGCTTGAAGGCCTTGTAATTATCTGTCTTATGGTCAAGCCCTTGATGATAGTCGCATCTCTCATCCATATAGAAATTCTTGGGTAAAGGATTTGGAATGGGCCTTGGTTTAATTGCTCCTCCTTCTATACATTCCTTGAAAATGAGACTTAATGGGACTCCCCCCCAAGTTAGTGAATTCCCTTCCTTCAATTTGGATTAGTTCTATGCAGATATAGCATTGAGTTGCCCCTTTTTTTGGGTGAAATTCCCTTGATGGGGAGTTTTTCTAAATCGAGAAAACGAGGTCTGGGATTTGTATTTTATGAGGCCATTATCAACTCCGTCTTTAAGGCGTGAGCCAATTGTAACCAATGCTTTGAAGTCTGGCAAATATTGTGTAATCAGTCTATCTCGATACATAAAAAGTAGTTTCTTAACAATAATGTCTATTTGCTCAGGCTTGATTGGTTTGTTAACCATTTGGGAGACTTTCTTCCTTTACCTAGTAATAAAAGCAAAGAGGGTTCTTTGGGATACTATTTGGTAGTTTCCAAATCCCTTCTTGTGACATATATTTCATTATCATAAGAAGGAAAAAGTATAAAAAAGGGCATTGTGGTTTAACACATTTGCAATTTAGGATTTATGGAATTTTTTGTGACAATTTAGGGTTTGTGGTTCAATTTGTTAGCAAAATAGGATTTCCGCCCATTTTCATCCGATATGGAAATGATGTGGTGTACATGTGTTAGATGAAAATTGATGCCACGTCAGTGCCACATCGGATGAAAATGGGCAGAAATCTTATTTTACTAACAAATTAAACTACAGATCCTAAATTATCACAAAAAATTCCACACCCTAAATTGCAAATGTGTTAAACCATAAGACCATTTTTTGTACTTTCCCCTTATAAGAATATTGTTTAACAAAAGCATTACATATGGATTCCCAAGTTTGTTTTCGGGAATCGTCCAGTTCTACAAACCATGTAAGAGTCGCACCAATAAGCAACTGTAGGAAAAGTTATGCAAGGAGCTAGCCATCCATGCCCAAAGGACAAAATGCACCATCTTAGATTCTTAGTGCATTGTAAGGTTAGTGGTTCCATCAAATTTCTCAAACCTAGGCATCAGAAACTTGAGAGGTAATCTTGCGTTGGGAAATGGGCTGAGAGACATGATATCAATTACATTATCCTTCTTCTTGATCCATTGAGGGTTTCAGCATCTCCTCATATTTCTCAACCATAGCTTTCAGTAGGGGATGGTCTTTGACCTCTTTTAGAAAGGATCCGCGAGAGGGGCAGTTGGTGTAGCAGCTCCAAGATCAATCGGTGGAGGTAGGATGACAACATCATCAGCAGTGAGCTCTTCACTCGAGTTAGAGGAAGTGGATTCATGGTTAGCAAGTTGAACCTCAACTTTAGCCATCATGGCTTGGACCTTTCCCAGGATTATCTGCTATTGAGCTTACATAGTGGCAGTCACAGTCTCATATTGCTTCTTGATAGCCTCATCTTATTTTCTCAGGATTTCGGCTAACATTACAGTAATGTCGGTTGGTGGAGCATTAAGATCAGTAGTAGTGGGAATTGGGTTAGAGCCATCTCCAGTGTTGGACATGATGACCTTTGTATAGAAAAGATAGAGTATTAGCTTTTGAGAAAAGGGGCCAATAGCATGCTGGTTTGCATGTAAGAGGGTAGGTTTCATAGAATTAATTTTTGGAATAGTTCACTTGGTTAAAGTTCTTTTTGTGTAGTGATGTATGCATGCATGTATGCATGAATGAAAATGGTTTCATAATGATAGAGATATAATCAGTTTTTAATGGTATATGAGATCTAAGTTCAACTCTAATCATTACATGAAGGTTTGGTGGTTTGAAAGGTTCCTCAAAGACTAGAGGTGCGATATACCGACCCACATGTGAATCAAAGAGATTCGCGTGGGTCTAATAGCTATGTACAGCCTCATTATCCTAGGTAAAAGGATCAATGTGTATGCCTTGAGGTGGGTGATTTCACTATCGGTAAAGCAATCCCAAATTGGGAATCTCACTCGATGTTACTTTCTACCCGTGTTTGCCTAGAGATAAGGGTATATATGAATTGATGGATGAAATCAAATCCATATAAATTTAAGCCAAGATTATATTTATCAAGAATAGTCCACTTTATTTTTCTCAATTTTAAAACGTCTCCAATAGAGTTGCCAACTGTGAAGCCTCGTTCGAACCGCGCTGGCTGCTAGTGCGCCTTCGAGTTTTTGGCTCTAGGAAATCGACTATGTGGGTTAGATTGCGCATGGCATTTGGGGTTTCGAAAAGTCTTACTTTAGGTGAACCCCTTATGGGCCCATTAAGTGTACGTGTGAATGCGATTCATCACTTAATTTTTAGAAAATCAATTTATTTTCATGGCAATTAAGAAACCAATTTACTCCTTTTAAAAATTGACATTTTACCCAATTTTAGGAAGAGGCAAGTCTCGAACTAAAGAGTGGATTCAGAAACTCGTGATTGATAAAAACATTTACTTTTAGAAAATCAATTTATTTTCTAAACAATTTTGGCTTAAAACAACTTATATGGTTTTGGCTAAAATCGTTTCATGTATGCATGGCATATTGTCATGGTGCATGAATAGAAATAAGCATACTTCAAATGATGTATGAGCAGTTATATGGCATGGATGACTGTTATAACATGAAAGCGATAAAAAGCAATAAAAGGATAAATAAGGGTCATTCCTCTTGCCTGAAAAGGGTTTTAGGGAAGGAACAGATCCCTAAAAGCAAATCAAGAATAAAGATAAAATAAATAAAAATGATTACATCAAAATGATAAAATATATAAGGGGAACTCTTCTCTAGCCTAAAAAGGTATGGGAATGCCACACATTCCCCAAATATTATAAAATAACAAAATAAAAGAAATGTCCTAACAATAATGAAAATAATAAAATGAAATAAAAGTAAAATTAATATATATATAAAAAAAAAGGAATTTAGGAAAATTGGAGTTGAGGCCATAGAACGGCTTGCCGTATCCCTGTGAATGGGAATCAAATCCAATGATGTTCTCCCTTCTTGCGAAGCTTGGGGGTTGTTTTGAAAGTGGGTTGGTGTTGTTCA
>CAOJBK015422664.1:0-10000 GCA_948294925.1 Codiaeum variegatum
CTTTCTTGATTCGGGTAGGATCTCCATTGTTGATAGTACCAATCATCCATGGAAAAGTTTTTTTTTCTAAAAATAGAAAAAAAAAACAAACAAAAATGTAAAATAGAAAAAAATACAAAAATAAATAAAAATAAACAAAAAGACTATATCAATAGTCGCTATTATATTACTAATATTATATACAAGTATCCCCGGCAACGGCGCCAAAAACTTGATGTGCGAAAGGAAACACTAGGGGTTTTAAATTTATAAATGCTTGATGACTAATTCTACCCTAACTCTAGGCAAGTGCACCTATCGTTTGGGTAGTATAGCAGTAACGAGGTCGATCCACAGAGACACTGACGCAAGTACTAGCTCAAACTTAAACTATTGTCTAATTCACAATTAAAGTTTGTTTGATCTATAAAAAACTAATAATTAAAATCCTAATTTCTAACTAATCCCTAATTGGATATATTCAAGAACTTTCAAGACTTAGGATGAAATATATATGAAATAGAGAATCCACCTAGGCTTTGACTCATATTTGAATATATTGAATAGATTAACTAATAACTCAATGAAACCTCAAGGCAATTAACAAGTGGATTGTCATACAAAAAGTAAGTTTGAATCTTTCTTAAGCAAACAAACCCTAATTCCTAAGTGAAAGTTGGGAATCTCTTCTCACAACTGACCAAGCAGGAAAAGCATGAAGAATAAGTGAAATAAAACATTATCCTAGGATTCCATACTTCTATCGCTAGCAAGAATAGAAAACCTAATTAATTTTGAGTGTTAAAAAGCCAACTTTCTATCTTTAGCAAAGAATAGGCAACAATAATCATCAACAATTATGCATTGAAAATGAAATGTACCAAAATATTAATCAAAATCAATACTTGAATAAAACCCTAAACATTCAATGAGGAAAAGAGTCAATCAATCCACACAAACATCAAATACTCATATAATCTAGGTAGATTAGATAAGTTTAGTTCATAACAACAAGAAAAGAACAAGAAATCAAAAGAGATAGAAAATAAACCAAGGAACCCATGATGAACCCTAGCTTAACCCTTGAATTTCAATTATAATCTTGCTTAATCTTGCCTCTAAATGTGTTTCTCCACCTCTAATTTGCTCATTTAATCTGTAAACTCTTGGTTCCTGGAAGCTCTCTAGCTTTTTGGGTGAACCCTAGATCTTAAAAACCAAAATAAGACACTTAATCTGAAATTTTCATGCTATTTATAAATGTCAAAGTGTTATCACAGGCGGCTCTCACAGCCTATACCAGCGCCCATGACAGCCTCCTGTGCAATTTTCCCTTAGATTGAGAAGTAGTAAGCTCTCACGGTCCCTATCACGACCCATGATAGGGATCGTGAGAAGCTACTATTTCTCTGCGCCATTGTTCTGTCTGCTCCCACGGGTAAGCTTCTCTCTATCACGGCCTATGCCATTAGTCGTGATAGCCTTCTGCCTTCCATTCTTCAGCATTCTCACCGACTGTCTCACAAGCCATGAGGCAGCCCTGAACCTTCAATTTTCACTCTGTTTTCACGCATTTTCTTCATCTTTTGAGCTTGAACCTTGACATAGTTTCTCCTAGCTCCGAAATCCAATTGATTGCTTAGAAATGACTAAAAGCACTAGAACAAACACATTAAATTCAATTTAACAAGTAAAATCCACTAAGAATATGGTATAAAATAATGTATAATTTGCTAGTTATCATGAGCATTATGAATATGCAAAGTTTAACCCCAATATTCATGTTCTTACAACCTTTATAGCATCAACACATCTCAATAAACTCAAAAGAACATGCAAATTATCAATTTAAATAAAAGACCCAAAGATTGGAAACATGTCTCAATATAGAAAACTAGGGCTTATGGCAAAATCATTCAATTAAAGTAAAATCCATAATTCTATATATGAATATGGGTAGAAAAGAATTGAAATTAATAATTCATACTCAATTAATCATCAAATCATTAAATATTTCAATCCTAATCTCTAATTCATGTTTCTAAGCCAAAGAAATTGAAAATTGGATTTGAAGAACTTACTTGTGATTTCTTGGAATTAACTTGATGAAAATGCAAGAAAATATGATATCCACTCTCTGTAATCAATAAAATAAGGAATGTGGAAAGAAAATAATGTGTTTAATTGATTTTGGGTTCCGAAATTTAGAGAAATCACGAAAATAAAAATAGAGTATTATAAGGGTATTAGGGAGTTGGGTTTTCCAGTTTGAAAAATACCTTAGGCGCGCATTTAAAACATGAGTGCACAGGTCTGTGCGCTTTCATTTTATTCTGTTCCCTATTTTAATTTCAAAACAAAAAAGTGCACTAGGTAGAATGGGTTTGGCACAACCTTATGCCCTGGTACTTGCATTTTTCTATATGAATTTCAGCCTAGCAAATCTTATTCTAGTAATGTGCAGGGGCTTATGCACGGCCCCGTGCCTGGAGCAATCTGACTCGTTCAAATATTCATTTCTTAAAATTATTCACTTACCTCTCAAACATAAAAGTGTATGGGGTTAGAATTGTTTGGCATGGCCTGTACCTTTTAAAGAGCCCCTTGTACCTTTTTCTGTTTCTTAAAAAATTCATCAAAAAGTTTATATCTTTTACGTATTGCTTACCACACTCTTGAAAACCTAGCTTAGCTTTTTTGACACCTTAAATTCCTGCAAAATCACAACTCAAACCATACCCATGCATTATCTCTTTTTTACTATGGAATTAAAGATAAAAATTAAAACTAAAAAGAAAACAAACCTAATAATAATCTAAATTAGTCGTTTTCCTCCCACTCAACGTTCTTTAACGTCATCTTAGCTGGACATTGTGAATGAATTCAAGGATCTTGAAGTGAGAGGATTTCAATTTTCTTTATTTCATTCCAACTACCAAAATATTGCTTAACTCGATGACTATTAATAATAAATTTCTCATTAGTTTAGAGTTAAGCAATTCAAGCGCTCCCAAGGGATACATATGAACTACCTCAAAAGGACCACTCCAACGTGATTTAAATTTTTCAGTAAAGAGTTTAACGTGAGAGTTGAAGAGTAAGACTTTCATATTTGGTTTGAAGTTCTTGCGAAGAAGCTTTCGATCATGAAGCACCTTTGTCTTCTCCTTGTAAATCCTTGCAGTTTCATATGCCTTGTTCTGCAGCTCATCCAACTTTGATGGCTACAATATCCTCTTCTTTTTAGCTTTATTCATACCAAAGTTCAATGCTTTAATTGCCGAATAAGCTTTATGCTCTAGCTCAACCGGTAATTGGCATCCTAAATGGACTCATGCCTATTAGGGTCTTGAAAGCAGTCATATAGGCCCATAAAGCTTCTTTCACTCGATTAGATCAATCTTTCCTTGACGAGTTAACCACTTTCTCAAGGATCCCTTACAATTGTTTTTTCGAGGTCTCTACTTGTCCTAAAGTCCGAGGATGACATGGATTCACCACTTTATGCTTAACACCATGTTTTCTCAGCAATTTCTCACATATTTTGTTGTAAACGTGACTTCCCCCATCACTAACAATAACTCTCGGTGTGCCATACCTACTAAAGATAAAGTCTTTGACAAAGCTAACCACACCATTAGCATCATTACTTCGGGTAGGAATTACTTCCAACCACTTCGAAACATAATCAACACCAAGAAGTATATACTGAAATCCAAAAGAAACAAGAAATAGTCCCATAAATTCTATACCCCATACATTGAAAATTTCAATCACAATAAAGTTAGTAAGGGGCATCTCATTCCTTCGTCCTATGTTGCCTACTCTTTGACATCTATCACAGTTTTTGCAATAAAAATAAGCATCTTTAAACAAATTAGGCCAAAATAAACCACTTTGGAGTAATTTCGTAGCTATTTTCCTACCTCCAAAGTGTCTACCACAATGCATATCATGATAAAATTTTAAAACACTAACCTGCTCCTTCTCTGGAACACATCGTCGAATGATTTCATCCTTGTAAATTCTAAATAAGTAAAGCTTATCCCAAAAATAAAACTTGCAAATATGAAATAGTCTTTTCTTTTCTTAAAATGAGATGTTATCCCTAACTTTAACACAAGCAAGATAATTAGCTATATCTACAAACCATGAGGTTCGAGACAATGCAACCAATTATTCATCAGGGAATGCATCTAAATCTTTAGTGGTGTTACATAATTTAGATTCATTAGTGAATGGGAAGGGTAACCTAGATAAGTGATCGACAACTACGTTCTCACTACCCTCCTTATTATGTATTTCACAATCAAGTTTCTAAATTAGTAACACCCATCTAATCAATCTAGTTTCCATATGTTGTTTTGTCAATAAATATTTTAGGGTTGAATGATCAGTATAAATTATGACCTTAAAACCAACTAAGTATGCCCTAAACTTATCTAATGCAAAAATAAAAGCTAGCATCTCTTTTTCAATTGTCGTATAATTCAATTGAGGATTAGAAAGAGTTAGACTTGCATAATATCTTAATCTTAAAGTTTTATCAACTTTTTGCCCTAAAATAGCCCCTAATGCATAATTAGATGCATCACACACCAGCTCGAAAGGTAAAGACCAATCGGAGGCAACAATAATAAGTGCAGAAGTTAATTTCTCTTTCAAGGTATGGAAAGCCATCATGCATTTATCATCAAATTTAAAAGGAACATCTTTTCCTAATAATCTACTTAAAGGTTGACTTATTTTGGAAAACTCATTTATGAATCTTCTATAAAAATTAGCATGACCTAAAAAACTTCTTACCCCTTTTACAAATGTGGAAGGGGAAAGTTAGCAATCAAATCAATTTTAGCTTTACCAACTTTCATACCTTTACTAGAGACAATATGACCCAAAAAGTTACTATGATCAACCATAAAGTGACTTTTCTCCCAACTCAATGTAAGATTGCATTCAATACATCTTTTTAAAATAGAAACTAATTTAATCAAGCAATCATCAAAATAATTTCCAAAAATAGAAAATTCATCCATAAATACCTTTATATAATCATCAATCATATTAGAAAATACCGATATCATGCATCTTTGGAAAGTTGTTGTTGCATTGCAAAGACCAAAAGGCATTCATCTAAAGGTAAACTTGCTAAAAGGACACATGAAAGTTGTCTTAGCCTGATCTTCCAGTGTAATAGCAACTTGTTAATAACATGAATTTTCATCAAGAAAATAATAGTATGTATGACTAGCTAGCTTATCTAACGCCTGGTCGATGAATGGTAAAGAAAAGTGATCCTTTTTTGTGGCATTGTTTAATTTTGTATATTCAATGCACATGTGCCACCACGTCACCGTCCTAGTGGGTACTAACTCATTCTTTTCATTCTTAAATATCATGATTCCTATTTTCTTAGGAACCACATGAACCAGACTTACCCACTCACTATTAACTATGGGGTAGATTACCCATTCTTTTAACAACTTAAGGACTTCTTGCTTTACTACCTCACTCATAGTTGGGTTTAACCTATATTGCATATCTCCTTTTAGCTTAGCCCCTTCCTCTAAAATTATTCTATGCATGCAAGTAGAAGGACTAATGCCTTTTATATCACTTAAACCCTAACTTATGGCCTATTTTAGTCTTTTAAGTTCAGCTACAACTTTTCTCTCCTCTTCCTCACTTAACTTAGATGATATAATTATTGGAAAATTTTTGTTTTCACCGAGAAAAACGTACTTTAGGTGCTTTGGGAGCTCTTTAAGATCCAAATTTTGAGAAGATTCCTTCTCAACACTTTGTTCCTCACTAAACCCTAAAGTTTCAACCTCACCATCCTCAGCTATTTCAGCATTATTCAAATTATCAAGATAACCTACCGTTTCAAGAACTATAGGTTTGGTTCCTTCATAAATTATAAGTGCGGATTCAAACTCATCATAACAAATATGTTGCTCAATTATATTATTAATAATAGAATCAACACAACCAATAAAGCAACATTCATCAATAGGTGAATTTTTCATGTGAATTGTGCTATAGTATGTGAGATTACAGTAGTTTGGCCAAGTACAGACATAGTCAATTTTCCATATTTAACATCAATTATAGTATTAGTTGTTTTCATAAAAGGTATACCCAATAAAATATGCAATTCATACCTATTAATTAACCCATCACCTATCTCAAGCATAACAAAATTAATAAGCACAATTAAACCCCTAACTTGAACTATCACATCTTCAATAATTCCCTTAGCATACCTTAAAGTCCTATCGGCTAATTACAAGAAAATCTTTTTTGAATTTAATTCACCTAAATTTAATTGAAGAAATAAGACATAAGGTATTAAATTAATACTAACCCCTAAGTCAAGCATACCTCTAGCCTCTTCTCCATTGCCTAATTCAATGTTTATCACAAAACTTCCAGGATATTTAGCTTTTGGAGGTAATTTAGGTTGTAAAAAAATAGTTGCTACCTTCGAAACCACTATCTTTTCCCCTCAATTATAGCTTACAATTTTTAGAATTTAGTTCTTTGAAAAATTTTGCATAAACTGGAATTTTCTAGATTACATAAAGTAGAGGAAGATTAATACTTGCCTTGGACAACATCTTGAAAAGCTCCTCAAATTATTTATTGTTGTTATTTTCCTTTAGCCTTTCGGAAAACAAAATAGGCGGTCGGTAAGGATCAGCCACCTTATAAAGTTTGGAAGGAATTGGGTTCTCCTTTTCTTCCTCTTTTTCCTTGAGCATCTCAGTACGTTCCTTTTACTTGCTCGTCCTGATTACCTACATCACAAAGGTTAGAACCAATATTATTATCAACATCCTTACCATTTATAAGGACCATGATGGCCTTAGCTTGCTCTGGTTAACTAGGAATCTTTCCTTATTATTTGTTGTGCATGTGTGTTGTAATTTGACCCACTTGGGTCTCCACTTTCCTCATTAAAGCTTTCATAGAATCAAACATCATATTTATTTCCTCTTAAGTTTAGGTTCTTACTTCAATAAACTTGTTTAGGGTTTCCTCCAAACTCAAATTCCTAAGATGTTGTTAAGCATTAGAATTATCCCTTTGATATAGCCTCCTTTGCATGACTTGAGGCACTTGGGCATTATTGTTTCTCTACACAAACTTAGGGTGATTCCTCTAACTAGGATTATATGTGTTTGAATAAGGATTATTTTGAGTCCAAGGTTGGAATCCATTAAGTACTTAAGCTTCCTTAAGCTAACTAGGTATAGAATTGAAATTGGAAGGACAAACATTAGCACCATGCCCATAGAGTCCACATACCTCACATACCTCTTAAACATGAACTAGTGTGTTTCTTTGCTTTTTCAAAAACTCAACTTGGTGAGTCAATTCAGCTATTTATTGAACCATGTCTTTTCTATGTGAAACCTCATGTGCTACAACTCACCTACCCCTCACACTCTTTTGCTTAGAATTAGTTATAAGTGTCTCAAAAAGTCTAAAAGCCTCATTAGGGGTTACCTCACTCATAGAACCTCCAATTATGTTATCAACTATCCTTTGGTTTTGGTAGGTCAGCCTATCATAAAAAAACTGATTTAGTAATTACAAAGGATAATGATGACATGGTCATTGGATTTGTAACAGCTTGATGTGTCCCCAAGCCTCATCCAAAGGCTCTCCTTCTATATGAGTAAAAGTAGAAATATTTATGTGCAAGTCAGCTATCTTTTAGTGGGAATAAAATTTTTGCATAAATTTATTATAAACCTCTTCCCATGTAGTCAAAGAATTAGGAGGCAAAGTCATTAATCAAGTCTTAGCAACATCTTTCAAAGTATAAGGAAAACACCTCATCCATAATTGATCCTCAGCCAGACCTTGAAGAGGAATGGTTTGAATAATAGAATATAATTTCCTTATGTAATTTAGAGGGTCCTCATTAGCCATCCTATGGAATGACGATAGCATGTTATAGTGAATAGATTTAAGCTTATATAATTTATAGATGTCGTGTCTAAATGGATGTAAGAAGTAGCCATACCAATTACTGGTTTAGAAAATTCCTTCATCAGTCTCCTCTTGTCATCCATGTTTCTAGGTGGATCAATCTACTTTCTATCCCTTTGGTTTTGTGGATCTACTATCTCAACCTCTTTGTTATCAACATGTGGATCTTGAACCTCCGGTGGGTCCTCCACATCGTCTTGTTCTCTGTTCTCAGCTTCGATCCTATGCACGTTATCAACAAAAGGAAGAATTTCTCTTTCAAGAGATATTCTTCGATTTATAAAATACGAAAAATAAAATAAAAAGTAGTAAACTAAAAACTAAAGAAAGAAATAGAGTAATAATGCCTAGCAAAGTCTTTTAATCAATTCTCCAGCAAAGATGCCAAAAACTTGTTCGCCTTAAAATACACAAATAAATAACAATTACAAGTATACGAGCTATCGTAGTACAAGATGAGAATTCAATGTCATACTCTCAAGGATTTGATATTTTGTTAAGCCTTATTAATTTGTTAGGCGCAATGAAAAGTAAAGAAGATCTTGGTCTTGATTTAAAAAGTAAATAAGCAATTAAATTAAAAAGCAAACAATGAATATGGGTATACAATAATATCAATGAGTCCATAGAAATTGAAAAACTATACTACACAGCATGGCTTTGTTACGATAAAGTTGAAGGACTATTGCCTCACACTTATATTCCCTAGTGAGTTGGTTGATCACAAGCAATGAGTCACCTCTAATGTCCACTAATCGTGCCCCCAGTTCAGCCAGCACTTCTAACCCTATGATCAAGGCTTCATATTCTGCTTGGTTGTTTGAGCAAGAAAAATAGAGAACAAAACCAAGTTTTGTAGTGATGCCCCTTGGAGAAGTTAAAACAATTCTATTCCCTATCAATGTCGATGTTTTCAATCTATCAAACCATAACTCCCAAGCTGATTATTTATAGATGTAATTCACTTCTTCTTCAAAAATCTCCTTGCTTGATGGTGGGCAAAGAGATCGGCCAAGGCCTGACTTTAACAACTCAAAGAGGGAAATACTGCAGATGGAATTCTGATAATCCAACAACCCACTTCCTAAATCGATTCCTTTGGTAAGGTCTGAAGGAAAAATACAAGTCGCGCAGTGGAAGGCGAAAATGGCAAAAAATGCACAAACCGAGATGGTTCGATTTTTAGTTTTCAAAACTTTTATAAAAACAATTTCCATGCCAAAACTCTTTTAGCATGGAGGTTTAGTTGTTCATTAAACTCTTTAATGAACATTTAAACCTAAGTTTAGACCCATAGTTTCAATCAAGGATTCTTTTACCAATTTATTATGTAAAACACAATTAAAACTTAGAAGGGTGTTGAAGTATCAAATACCTTAGCTCCCTCCTTTGTTTAGCTCCTCAAGTACGAAGCATCTGGCTTGATACACACCGAAGCTTTCTCGAAGGATTGTATCTGCTTATCTCCCTTTAGAAGTTGGAACCCTCTTTTAGTTGCCCAGTGCTTTGGTTATTAGTCCTTTGTTGAGAACTTGAGACTTTGGGGATTCTTGGACTAAGATGGATCCACACATTCCTTCTCAAGGCGTTAGAAGAAGAGTTTATGCCTAAAGAACTCTTCTTCAAAAATAAACTCTCTCTCTCTCTCTCTCTAAAAAGTGTGGTGTTTTGGAACTTTTTCTCTACAACTCAAGTTTCTCTCTCTAACATTTAGGAGAAAAACTCAAGCTTGAAGAAGTTGAAGGTTTTCTTATCTTTCTTGTTAGAAAAAAAGATGATAAGGCCTACAGTTTATACCTATGCTTCTTTTTAACCACTAATCCTTAATTTAAGGAAAAGTGCTTTTAGGAAGATATGTTACTTGTGCTAGTATGCATTTGACTTAATTGATTAGGAAATCAGTCAATTAATCAACTTGATTAGCACATTGATTAGTAGGAATCACTTTAGCTAATTATTAATCACATCTCATGTAGATTAATTATTATTTATCTTAGTCCATATCAATTTAGTCATGCCC
>CAOJBK015423128.1:0-15703 GCA_948294925.1 Codiaeum variegatum
TCCTCTTTTATCAAATAGAGACAATGAAATTTCTTCTTGTAGGAGAACTTGCTTCATTACAAACGAAGAACACATGAATCACTCAAATATGAACAATTCAATTCAAATCTTATAGATTAACCTCTATGTTTTCTTTAGTCGAGTCATGGAAATTGGGCTGCGAAAGTAGAGCAAAGAGCACTACCTAGCTACTTATTATGCCCTTGTAATTTTATGTCTGGTGCATGCTGCAAATTCACTTTTGCTTGTCATGAACGGTCAACACTTCACGGGTTTCTTTTCAGCAGTGGAAATGTTGTTTATTAACCTGTGATTTGGATGAATAGTAAATGAAATTTGTTTTCAATTCTTTTCAATGTTTTAAAATTAAATAAGATCGACAAGTTCAATAGATTGTAAAAACCAAACAATGAGTTAAACAATTATTTGATTGGTTTTGAGTCACTTCTAAGTATTTAAATTTTTATTAGTGTTTCCTTTTATTAAATAATGAATCAATCAAATTATCAAATTCAATTTTAGACTGAGTAAATACCACATCAATACTAAAAACTTTTTTTATATAAGAAAAATAATTTAGATTTTAAATTATTGATTTATTCAAACATCTTTATTTAATTTAAAAGAGGTGTTTGATGAAAAAAATTTTAAAAAAAATTAAGCTTTTTTCATGAAAATCTACTTATATTAACTTCTGAAAATTAAGTACGATATTTATTTTTTTTTTCAATTTTAAATATTAAAAAATAATTTTTTATATATTATTAATAATATATTATTTTATCTCATTTTGTACATTTCAATTAATTTTACTAAACAATACTATTACACTCAGCTAACTTAATAATTTTTTTTTAACTTTCAACTTTCAATTAACAACTGTTAATAATATTTTCAGTTTTAGGAAAATATTTACCTAGATCCGGTGTAATGCCCCGAGCCAATGGAAGAGAAAAAATTTGAATACAAAAAGATATTATTGTCTTTTCACTTGAAAAAAAAAAGTAGCAAATTCATCACAAAATTTTAAAAAATTGATTTCCTATTAATTTGATGCATGAGATTATCTCATGCACCGAATCTAGCTAAGTTTTTTCCTCAATTTTAAGCTAATTGTGGCAAATACAAACTAAATATATAAATAAATCTACAACACAAGAGTAAGTAAATAAAAATGAAAATCTCATCAATAATGCTTAACAGTTACATTCAATTTAATAATACCTCTCAAATTAGCCACATCCAAAAACTCAGTTTTCATAATTCCAAATCCTTTAACAAACCTAAAAAACCCAGTACCAGAAACAACCCCAAACTCCCTTTCCTCCATAGAAAAAATATCAGACCCTTGAATTTCTAAAGTACTTCCTTTAAATTCACCATCATTGAAAATAATAGAAAATACCATATACAAACCTTTACCATCAAGTTGAGAGTTTATGTAGATCCCTTGAGCCCTACCAATCAGTTTGGACTCAACAGTGGGTCCTTCAGTAACTGGGTCATCCACAACTGCAATTGTACCAAATTGCAAGATGTGGGAGTTGGGCCCACTTTTGCCCGTGACAGTAATTGCTGACGTGTCATGTCCTGTGAAGTAGTCATGGACATAGACTACTAGGTTGGTTTGGTTTGGTTGACGATGGTGGTGATTTTGGTTTTTGTAAGAGATGTAGAGAATAACTAAGGAGGATATGAAGAAGAGGAAATTAGAGGACATTTTGTTGTGTTTAAAGAGAGTGTTTAAGGAAATAGGGTTTATTAATGGAGAGATTAGAAAGGAATATGCTTTGGTATAGTTTGAGGAGGAAAATGACAAAGTGTTAAATGTTAAACAAAATGGTTAGTAAAACTAAGCTTGTTTTAATTAATTTAATATTTGTTGTTTTGGGGTGTAATTCTCTACATCATAAAGTACATTAAAATGAAGAATGTATGCATAGTCATCTTTAGATTTTTAGTGACTTAATTTAATTGTTCATATTCATGTGATTTTGATATTTTAATTAGAATAGATTTTGATTCTCAAATCTAAAAATGTGATTAAATTTATCATTTTATAGTCATAAATTTTGAAATATATAGTTTAAAGAATTTAACCATTTGAATTAATTATAGAAAAAGGAGTTTACCTTTTGTTCTAAATTTATAGATTTTATTAGTGAGATTTTTAAATTTTGTTATGTCTTGATCCAAATGATTTTATCTAGATTTAGATTAATTTCTATGGATCTATATTGTGAGATTTTTAATTAAACCAATAATAAATCTGAAAGGTGAGGTTGTGTGCCCAATTATATGCAAATGATCAAACATTTTTAATCACTAATTAGTAATCTTAGATTATAAATCTCAGTTTTTCTTTGCAGTGATGGATTTGATTAACTTCTACTAGAAAATTCAGCGTATCATATTCTGAGATTTGGGAACTCGTTTTCTGGAGAAACCCTTCTCTAACACAATAATGCATTCAACCTTTCCAGTCATGGCTGGTTGGTGCCCGCCTAACACCACACACGACCTCTGGACTACTACTACAACATCACTAACTTGTTCTCCAAGTAGCCCTATTATGAACAGCCTCAGGCAAATGCAAAATCTTACACATATGTTGTAGGGTCTCATGCCTAAACTCCTTCTTTTGTTGATCCACCATTGGTTGAAGAAGTTTCACAACCTGTTGTTTATGATCTTGAAGAATATGTTTCCATTAAAATCTCTGAGGCAGCCTATTCAAGACGGTTGAAAATATATGAATTCTCATTGATTGGCCGTTAGGTTCTTAATAAGGGTGTTAAGCCCTGGATTTTGGGTAATCTGAAAAATGCTTTGGCGAAAGTTATGGGGCTTCATGAATCGTGGAGAGTGATTTCATTAGGTAGAGGTTTTATCATATTATGTTAAAATCTCCAAAGATCAAGCTCTCAATTTGGAGTCATAGAGTTATTGCAATGAAACCCAAAGTTTTTCGACTTTAAAAGTGGACTCCAGACTTTGATCAAATTGTCCTAAAATCTCCAACTGCACAAGTTTGGTTAAAACTTTATGGTCTACCTTGGGAATATTGAGATTCACATATATTGCCAGATATCGCCAAAGATATTTGTGCTTTAATTAGAATTGATCGAGCTACCTTGGAGGGGACTATGGTCACTTGGCAATGCTTTTGATTGATGTGGGTTAGCATTTAAATTGCCAGACACTTTACGTATAGAGAGGAAGGAAAAGGCTTTTCTGGATTGATGTTATTTATGATAATCTTCTGACTTTTTTACAATAGGTTTTCATCTATTAGACATCTATCTTATGAATGTAAGAAAACCACTCTTCCCAATCAGCCCAAAATTGATAAACTGGTGGTCGACGAAGATCGAAAGCTAGGGGACGATCGAAGGAACGAAAGGAATGGAGATATGTTCCAGGAACTATACCTGTTCAGGAGGTTATTAACCGCATTTAAAGGGATGTTGTGGTGACCAACGATAATCAAATTGCAGGCACTGACAATGAATCACAAATTATAGGAAATGATAATGAGGGGGAAGCATCCGAATCAAAAGGGACAGAGATTTGTGATGCTTAGAAGACTGGAGTTGATGACACGCAGGTTCCTATTGAAACTGATGTTGGGCAAGGCTTACCCATTGGGTTTTCTCATAATGTAGAAGCTACTGCAACACCTAATACTTCTAGTGATCCAATTACTGACTAGTTGGGTAATATTTATGAGACCATAGATGCTAGTGGAGCTAAGGAGACTGTAGTCTCAGTTTTCATGGTTAATCAGGTTAATTTAGATATGAGAGTTATAACAGATGCAATTGAGGCTTCCATTGAATTAATAACTAAAAATCTTGATTATTTAGTTGCACAAGCTGATGATAGTAATGCCGATTGCAACTCTCCACATAATAGAGCTTTATTGATGGTTCAAACTTCTGATGGCGTGAGTGAGGATAGTGAGCCTAGAGTTTACACTTCGCGCTAAAATAGGGTAGATGATGTTGCTATAGAGGAAATTGTTTAGAAAATAGTTCAAAATAGAAAAAATAAGTATACAAAAGATGATCACAATTCCAATGATAGAAAAAATCAAAATAATAAGTATAAACCGATTTTTACCCGTCTTTCGCGAAACGTCGGCCCTCAATTGAGATTAGATCTTAAGTTTTTGTTATTGTGTTTGATATTTTCTTTTTCTTGAAAGCTATGTGGAGTTGTTATATTTACATTTTATTATACTTTTCTTTTATTTTTAATAAATAGGAGCGTGTGGGATCTCCACTCCCTCACGCTTTCAATAAAATCAACAATAATAAATTTGAAAGGCCAACCTAGTGGTGAAGGATTTTAACCATGTAGGACACTAATTTTCCAATTCTTACAATTAAAAAGCAGCCAAATTTCCTTCAAAATTAATGATAAATTTGAAAGGTTAAAATATGAAGATTTAAAATAATATATGTGTTATTTGAAATCTTTAAATTGAAAATTCTAGTATTTCAGATGTGTTACCAAAGATCAATTGGTTGTCTCACAAAGGTGTGAGTAGGAAAATAACCAAGCTAAGTCAAGCTCAAACTCAAACTGAGTTTTGAATAGCTCGAGTTCTAGTAAAATTGTCAAGCTCAAGTTTAGTTACGTAAACTCAAGCTTAAATCAACAATAAAGTAGTTGAATCAAATTCGACTCTATTCTATTGGGATTGTTGACTCAAAATTCTAAAATGATTTGGAATTTTTTTTTTTTACTATTTTATGTATGAGAAATATTCTTTAATTGTATAGGAGAATATTTTCTTTATGAGGTAGAATTCATATTTTCATGTAAATCATTTTTTTACTGAACTATTTAGATTTTCCATTACTCATGAAAAACATCATAATACAAAATGTGTGTCAAGTTTTCTAGTTGAGCTTCAACCCAGTTTACAAGCAAATTCCCTGCTAACCCATTTTTAGCAACCCAAATTGGCTGCCTTGTTACATGAATGATGACACCAATAAAATTCAAAGTAATTAAAATTACAAAAGATTGTTTTAGCTTTTTTTTAATAGAGCCTGAATCTCCCAAGGACCAGTTTCATTAGGCACATGGAAAGTTTGGTGCAAACTTCTGCTATCAGTCTCAAAGTTAGCCTCTTTAACACCTTTGCTCAAAGCAAATTGCATACTAAGAACAAAAGCTTTTGTTTCTGCCATAATTGTAGAAAAACAAGATTTATTGACTTGAATACCATCTGCTAATTTGCCTTTTATACTCCTCATAATTACAGCTAGTGCAGACTTCCTTGTGCCAATGTGCTCTTTATGTGTTGACACTATCTTCTCTTTTATTCTAGGAATGCTTTATATTGTTGATTTCATTGAATTCTTGGGTGACTCTTCTTGCCATTTCAATTGTCAGTCTTGGATCAATGGGTTTCCCTTTAAAGATGAATGCATTTCTTTGCTTCCATGTATACCAGCAGAGGAAAGCAGCTTCAGTAATGTCTCCCTCCTGATTCGTATTTTTGAAATTCTCCACCAACTGAGTCCACCAAGCTGCAAAATCATATTTTATATTAGGAGAAATGCAAATGCTCCACTTACAATCGAACCACGCAGCTCTAGCATGTGGACAAAATAAGAGAATATGAGCAGTAGATTCATTTTCATATTTACTTAAATCACAACAAGTGTTATTGATCAATTTCCTTTTTTCCAAGTTTAACTTGGAAGCTATACAATTGGAGATAGCTCTCCACAAAAAGTTTAAAATTTTTGGAGGGGCCTTCACATTCCAGATAGCTTTTCAGTTAATTTGATTATTGCTTGAAGGACCAGTACTACTAGCTTCCCTTTACTTGATCTTCATCAACCACCTGTAAATATCCATAACCTTCAGCTGTCCACTTCTTGACCATTGCCACATCCAAGTGTCATCCTCCTCTGGGAGCCTAATTGGAAGACATTCAATAGCCTCAGCTTCATATCTAGTGAACAGGTGATTAATGAGTCCTTCATTCCAGTCACACCTCTCATTGATTAGATGTTCTACTTTAAAGGGATATATGTTGTCTGGCCTTCTGCTTGTTATCTTAGACTTGGGAAGCCCCGGTACCCATGGCTCTTCCCATATTAATGTATTCCTCCCACTCTGAATGTTTTTTCTTGCTCCTTGTTCTTGTGTGCTTCTAGCTTCCAATAGACTTGACCAGCCCCAAGAAGAGCGATGACCCTTTTTTTATTGCCAAAAATCAGTACTTGGATAGTAAACCCCGTTCATAAGCTTGCTCCACAGTAACTTGGGGTGAGTAACCAATCTCCACGCCAGTTTTGAAAGCATAACCACATTAAAATTCTCAAACTCTCTAAAACCAATGCCCCTTGAAAACTTGGATTTTGAGAGTTCACTTAGCCAAATATCATTATTTGATTTATTGAGTTTGTAATAGATAACATTATAAAGAGGAGTATATATGAAAGATTATTTGACTTTTGCCCAAGAAGAAAGCATAGTGTTAGGAACTTTTGCCCAAACATGTAAGAGAGAGAATGTTATAAGAGGGTTTGTAATTTTTCCGTTAAAAAATTGCACTTCAACGATAGTGAATTATTTTGGAAGGATCGTGAATATAAGTCTGTTGAGATTGAGTTACCTTAAATTTATTTGTCTTGTATTTTTTTTTCTTTTATCTTTTCTTACAACTATGCATATAATTATATTTTTTTATTCCAACATAATCGACTTTAACTAAGTCGATTTCGCATCAATCTTGAGTAACTCACAAATACAATTACATTCCTAACTATGAACAAGTCACTAAAGTCTAGAAGTAGAAGAGTTTTGTTTACTGCTATTGTTTATTTTGTTTGGTAGAAATGTAATAGAGCTTTATTTCTGGAAGTTTGTAACTTTACAGAAGATACTATAAAATGTAGATTTGAATGTACAAAGGACAATTGGTGCTAGGGGATAGTGCTTGTTTTTGGAATAAATATTGGGTAATTACTATTTAGTCCCTATAATTTTGTCAAATTTACTACTTCATCCTCCGATTTTGGAAACGACGTGGCGACTCCTTACGATTTAGCTTGTCATACTACTTAGTTTTTCCGTTAAAATTTATCATTAAATAACATAAAAATACAAAAGTACCCTCAATTGGCAATTAAATTTTCTATTACATGCCGACCTTTTACTTACAACTTTCTTTTTTTTCATCTCCAAACTGATTTTAAAAAAATAATTTTTTGAATCAACATATTCCTAAATTGAATGAGAAAAAAAATAATACTAAAATCACAAAAAAAAAAAAGAAAAAAAATTGAAACTTGAAAAATCCATGTGAAAAGCAAATTGAAATTAACAAAAAAACAAAAAAGAAATTGACCCAACATATTTAGAGTGAGAATTTTCAAAAACTCATATAGAAACTTTCTTTAACTCTCGTTCCAATCCACCATGCATAAAGAAAATTTATCTTTTATTTTCAAATATGTGTTATAATCTAAAATCAAATCTAAAAAATTAAAAAAAAAATTGAATCATGTAGTTAAAGCAGGAGCTTGCTTAAAAGTAAACAAAATAAAAAATTAAAATCTAAAAAAGAATAGTGAAACAGTAGCAAATTTGAAAGTTTGAAATTTAAAAATAAAGAAGTCAAATCTCCAATGTTCTTGATGATTCCCATATTTTCATCTCACTCTTTGTTTAAATTTTAACTTTTATTACAAATAGATAAAACCTATATCACAGATATACGAAGAAAAGACAATTTAAAATTTCATTTGATTAGAACAATTTAATTGAGCATGTGATTTGAAGAAATGGTAAAAAAAGAAAAAGAAAAATAAAATATGAGACTTGAACGGAAAAAAAATAAATTATTACAAAAAAGTAAAACCTCAAATTTGCAAAGAATTTATACAATTACCAAATGAAATCCATCATTCAAAAATATCATAAAATTGGCTTCGATCCTTTGCCCACATCATCATCATGAATTTCATTTTCTTAATATCCATTTTCCTCTTCTTTTTATCATTTTTTTCTTTATTCGAGATCAAATAAAATTTTAATTTTAAATGATAGAGATTTAAAATTCAAATTGGTTAAAAATAGTTAAGAAAATAATAAAAAGTGGACTGGAAAAAAAATTGGAGGAAATAAGTGAATTTCCAATTTCTTAATGATAGGATAAAGAGGAGGAGGGAGAAAGTGAAGTTATTTTGAGTCAAAGGTATTTTGGTAAGAAAAATTATTTATTTTTAATTAATTTTTAAAATTTTTAATAGAATATATTCGAATATATCCTAAAAATTAAACGGAATGAATAAGTAATACGATGGAATCAAATCGTAAAAATTCGTCATGTAATTTTTCAGAATTTGAGAATTAAAAAATAAATTTGACCAAACTCTACAAACTAAATAATAATTTATCAAATATTATTTTCTAAAAAAAATTATCAAATCATATTATCTAACTTCATTTTCAACGTAAAATTTATTTTTTGGAGAAGTCATTTTCAACGTACTATAAAATATCATTAAAAAAAACACTATGAAATAAATAAATAAATAAATAATATATAACATTTTTTTAATTTTCATTTTTTAACAACAAAAGAACTGAAAAAGTTTTGAAAGCTAAAATAGATTGCACGAAATCTTTCCACTTCTCTACTACGGTTTTTGTCTTAAACGCCGTTGTCGTTTAGTCTTCAACCGGTAGCAACTTTCAGTGGCTTTTGTCACCAAAAAGTACCCCCGACATGGATTTTTTTTTTCCAAACACCGACATGGATTTCACTACTAAGTTTTTTTTATTGATTTATTTATTTTTTTTGTGTGTTATATTTAAAGAGGAAAAGAAAGTGGTTGGCAATAATGAAATTGAAATGGTAATGTTTAAAAAACCAACAAAATTTTTGTTCTTATTAGAGGAAACTCAAAACAAGATGTGACAAAATAATTAATGTACAACTTTATAGGGTCTAATTAAAATTTTGTTTTTATAACTCCACGGCATAGCACCACAATATTATTCATTTTTTTTATAAGGAAAATGAAACTTTAAATAAAATGTAAGTTAAATGTTTGCGCGAATTTGGTGTCCCAAGCCGTTAAATGCACTTTGATGAGGATATATTGGCTCAAAGGTTCTTATATTGATAAAATCAGGATTATAAACTTCCCATATCAGTCTAGGCTGAATAACAGATATGGATAAAAATATAATAATCAAGATAAATATTATATTAAACTCTAAAAATGTTAATCCAAACAATATATATCATTGATATTTTTTCTTAGTATAATGATTAAAGCAAAGGAAATGAAATAAACCAAAAGAATACAATAATAAACCTAGGTATAGATGCATGTCCCAAGATTTGGCTTGGACATCTCCTTTGGTCATCGTTTCTAGGACTTTGGATGGATCATTCTCTCTCAAATATAGTCAATGTTATTGCCGGAAGCTCCTTGTTCAAAGGAGAAGAGTTCGGTATCCAGGCAAAGATAGTCAACTGCTTCAACTAATAGAGATGTAAGCGATCGTCGTCACTTTATGTGGTACAGCTGCTGCCTCAGGGAATAAGAAAGACTAATCTAATCAAGGATTTGCATAGGTAAAAAAATAAAATTTGTGTGTTGATGATCGGATCCCTAACCCTAGGATTTTGCATCCCTTATATAATTTTTTCTAAGGTGTGGAGACCTGCCTTATAGACCTCTCGAGTGGGCTTACGCTTAGAAACTTATCCTTTGAATCTACGCTTTCGGCCATGGACCTTTGAAGGTAAACATGGATTTCAACTTTGGGGCCTCATGAGCTATCCTTTTAGTAATGGGTTTTGCCAGGTAACAACCTAGGAGAGTTTAGAGGAACTCTCTTTTTAGCTATGGGTCGAGTATCTCGCTTAGGAACTCAAAATGACGGCCTTACTCATTAGTGACCTTGGGCCTAGCTAAAGGACTTGGAGCAAAGTCCAGCCAAAGTTGGCCTAGCAAGAGCTATATCTTGGGCATTTGAGGTTGGAAGCCTCACCGAAGGGCCTGACATTGGCACGAGATCCCTCTCCTCCCGTCCAGGAGCTTCCGAGAGGGTTTATAAAACCCTTCTCCATACTAAGAGCCTTTGAAATAGTCTTTTACCGACTTGATTTTTAGGCAAGTGTTAACATTAAATTTATTATTTTTTTTATCATAAAATACTTTAAAATAAATATATTAATATACATTATGTAACATATTCAATATCGTCTATCAACAAATAAAATCAAATTAGTAATAAAATAAATGAAATTATAATTCTATTTGAGTTTAAATTTAGTAAGTGTTTTCTTAGATATTATAATAAATTAAAAAATTTTACTTCCTCATTTTTTTTTATTTATAAAATTTTATATTATTTATAAAAAAATCATTAAAATCCAAAGTTTATTATTTTTGTAGTAAATCAACATACCTCAATTTCACATTTCTAAAATCCTAAACATTTTTAGGATTTCACAAGTTCTCAAATCCAAACAACATGTTAGTTCTTTTGTGGAAAGAACCTAAAACTAGTTCAAGAATAATTTTTTTTTTCCAAATGATGAAGAATGATTTTTTTTTAGTTGAAATTGCAATAAATGTAAAAAAACAAACAAAAAAAAAACAATAAAACTTATGTTTTTATTAGAGGAAACATAAAATGTAAACACACAATTAACGTACAAAAAATTAAAAACTCAAAACTTCCCTTAATTAACTTCCATAATTTAAGGGAAGTTAATGCAAAAAATATGTAACAGTTTAACGTTTTTCTCTGATTACCATTCTTCTTCTAACGTCCAATTAGACCTCCTAAACACTCTGCCAAAAATCTCAAACAAAGCTGAAATTAACGTTTTGGAGAGAGAAAAAAAAAATCTCTTCTCCATCTCCTCTGTTTCTCTCTGTTCCTCTCTGTTTTCTTCTTCCCAAAATTCCCAAATCTCAAATCTAAATCCAATCAAAACATTGTCTCAATTCATAAATCAAATGGTTTAGAATCAGAAATTCCCATTTTTTTTTTCAGATTGATTTAAGGTACAGGAAAACAAAATTTTCTTCCTTTGTCAATCCTCTGTTTTTAGATATGAACAACAATGTCATTTTCTCTTTCTTTTTATTTTTTTTTACCTTAAACACAATCCCCATTTCATGTAAAGATGCAGAATATAAATCTTATGTCTTAGTCTGTGGAGCAAGCAATGAAGGAACCGATACCGATGGCAGAAAATGGGTACCAGATACAGAATTTGCAAGTTCATCAAAAAATTCAATTACAGCAACAGCTGATTTACAAGACCCTTCATTACCTTCAACAATTCCATACATGACAGCAAGAATTTTCACTTCTTCATCAACATACAAATTCTCTGTTCCAACAAAAACTAGAATTTGGGTCAGACTCCATTTTTACCCTGCAACTTATAGTTCTCTTGAACCAAATAGCTCTTATTTCTCTGTTACAGCAAATAAATATCAGCTTTTAAAAAATTTCTCAGCTTCAATTACTTGTAAGGCTCTTACAATGGCTTATTTAATCAAAGAATTCTCTTTAAACCCAATTGAAACAGGGAATCTAGAACTTACATTTACCCCTTCAAAAGATTATAATGATACTTATGCTTTTGTTAATGGAATTGAAGTAATTTCAATGCCAAATCTTTACCAATCTGCTTCAATTGTGGGTATGAGTGATCAAACTCTCGACGTAACGGGGAATGCTTTACAATCAATGTTTAGACTCAATGTTGGTGGCCAATACATTCCTTCAACAAATGATTCAGGCCTTACAAGAATCTGGTATGATGATACACCATATTTATTCGGCGCTGGGTTCGGTATAACAGAGCAAGCTAATATAACAATCAAGTATCCAAGTAAACAAGTTCCAAAATCAATTGCTCCTTTGAATGTTTATAGTACAGCAAGAACAATGGGAATTGATAATAAGGTGAATTTGAATTATAATTTAACTTGGATTTTCAATATTGATGCTAATTTCACCTATTTTATAAGATTCCATTTTTGTGAGCTTGATTGGAATAAAGCTAATCAAAGAACATTTGATATTTACATTAACAATCAAACAGCTCTATCTGCTGCTGATGTAATTGGGTGGGCTAGTTCAAAAGGGGTTCCGGTTTATAAAGATTATTCGATTTATGTTCCTGATTCGACTGGTGATGATCAATTATGGGTAGCATTACACCCGAATGTCGAAATGAAGCCTGAGTATTATGATGCAATTTTGAATGGATTAGAAATATTTAAAGTGAATGATCCCAATGGGAATTTAGCGGGACGCAATCCAGTTCCGTCGCAAATGTTGATTAAAGCTGAAGAGAAAAAAGAGTTTTCGTCACCAATAACTACTAATAGTCCTATAATTGGTGGAATTGCTGGTGCATTTGCAGGATTAGTTGTTATTGTAGTCATATCTATTTTCGTTTTTCGGAAAAAGAAAGGGTTTAGTGGTAGCCAATCGGGGACTCATAATTGGTTACCATTATACGGTAACTCACACACGTCTGCAAGCAAATCAACAATTAATGCTAGTAGTCATTTATCGACACTAGCGCAAGGACTATGCCGACATTTTTCGTTGCCTGAAATTAAACAAGCAACGAAAAACTTCGACGAGAACAATGTAATTGGAGTTGGAGGATTTGGTAAAGTTTATAAAGGAGTTATTGATCAAGGAACCAAAGTTGCTATTAAAAGATCAAACCCATCATCAGAACAAGGAGTTAATGAGTTTCAAACCGAAATCGAAATGCTTTCTAAACTTAGACATAAGCATTTAGTTTCATTAATTGGGTTTTGTGAAGAAGATGGTGAAATGGCTTTGGTTTATGATTATATGGCTAATGGTACTTTAAGAGAACACATTTATAAAGGTACTAAACCTACAAATTCTCTCACTTGGAAACAAAGATTAGAAATTGTTATTGGTGCTGCTAGAGGACTTCATTATCTTCACACTGGGGCTAGATATACAATAATTCATCGCGATGTGAAAACAACAAACATACTTTTAGACGAAAAATGGGTAGCCAAAGTATCCGATTTCGGGTTATCGAAAACGGGTCCGAATCTCAATAATCAAAGCCATGTAAGTACTGTAGTCAAGGGTAGTTTTGGGTACTTAGATCCTGAATACTTTAAAAGACAACAATTAACAGAAAAATCTGATGTTTACTCATTTGGGGTAGTTTTATTTGAAGTGTTATGTGCTAGGCCAGCTCTTAACCCCAATTTGGCTAAAGAACAAGTAAGTTTAGCAGATTGGGCATTACATTGTCAAAAAAAGGGTATTATTGAAGACATTATTGACCCACATATTAAATCTGAAATTCAACAAGAATGTCTTAAAAAATTTGCTGAAACAGCTGAAAAATGTTTGTCTGATCATGGGATTTATCGGCCGTCGATGGGTGATGTTTTATGGAACCTTGAATTTGCTTTACAATTACAAGATAATCCTGCTGCTGCTAAATTGGTTTCAGAAAGTAAAGGAAATGACACTTATGCAAATAATAGAAAAATGATTAGTATTGAAGAGGAAAGTTCAGTAAGTGAAGATACTGATGATCTTAGTAATACTGAAATTTTTTCACAAATAGCTCATCCAAGAGGAAGATAAAATAAAAAAAAAAATTGTAATTGTGTTGCTTTATGAGTTTTTTTCTCCTTTTTTTATATATATATTTTTTTTGTGTTAGGCTCATGAACTTGCAAAATTTTATGTAATTTGTGCTTTCTATATTCCTATATTTTCTATTATTTTCAATCATTCTTCAATGGATTTTAAAGTATGATCTATTAACTAAAAACGTTCAATGTGCTCTCTAAACTTTTCTTAAATATTCGATTAAAGACAAAATTAACTTTTAATCCAATTATAATTTAGACAAATTTACTCTAATTATACTAAATTTATCAAAAAATTTGACTTGAAATGTAATTGAAAATGATTTAGTTTGACATAATTAGATTGATTTGATCTATAGTAAATTGGACCAAAAGTTAATTTTGTACTTAATTGAACATTTTAAAAAAGTTTAAGGAGCAAATTGAACATTTATCATAAATAAAACTATACAATTCTGGACAAAATAAAATAAAACTATACAAAGTGACAAAATTTCCAGATATTGGGGATTATATTTAGACTGTTTAGTATCTATATTGTTCTGTTACATGTAGATGTAACACTTCATGTAAATATAAGATAAAAGAAAAAAAAAACAAAGTGCAAGAATTCACAAAGCTAATACAAAGTGACAATACAAAACAAAGAGTTGTCACTTTTTTTTTTCCTTTCTGTACATAGAAGATTCTTGTCTACCCTGCTAAATCATAGACTTATCAACCATTGATAAGATATATTATTCTTTTTATATATATATATATATAATTTTCAAAGAATTTTTATAAATTTATATTAGAAATGCATTTAAACGTAACGGTCGACGAAAAATAGAAAGAAACAAATAGAAAACGTAATATTTTGCCATGTAGATTTCAAGGGTTTTTGTTTTCATCCTTTTGTTTTTCGTCCCATGAGTCTATTGACACTCACATGCAATCTTCTTTTGTCAATTTCACACAGAGAGATCAGTGAATCAATGAAAAGAAAAGCAATACAAAAAAGAGAGAAAAAAAAAACTGTCTTTTTAATCTTCCAGCTTTTGCAGCTTTGCTTCTTCTTCTGTTTGCAAGCTTTTGTAATTTTGTCCTTCAGCTTCTGCTTCTCTGACACCATTATCTCTGTGTTTCTCCTATTAGCAAGCAAAGCAAATCTTAAAAGGCTCTCTCTCATCTCATGTCTAAAGATGATATATATATATATATATATATAAGCGAAAGCAAAGAGAGCACCACTGGATGCTAACAGAGCATCTAGTTGCAGACCTTCATTGCCATGCCAGGCCAGGCCAGGCCATCAGGCTATTGAAGCAGTAGCTTTGTTGACTTCAAAATTTTCTTTTAAAATTGAAAAGAAATGAAAACCCAGAACTTGGTTTTTGAAGTTTGATTCACCACAGTAAGTTTTAATTTCTCACTTGGATTTGTACTAGTGTGGCTAAGTAAAAGCTAAAAGCTGAAACAAAGATAGTCTCTTTTTCTTCATCATTTGCACGTGCTTTTAATTTTTGAACTTTAACTTGGATTTGGTTTCACCGTCTATGAAGCACAAACATTTCATTCACTTGGTGTACACTCAACACTTGAACACTTGGAAATCCACATTTCCTTCCCTACTTTTTTTAAAATGTTGTTTCCCCGTGTCCCATATCCCGTTTCCGCTTGTACCCGTTTTGGAAACTCGGACACTCGAAACCTAAACACTTGAAACCCACATTTCCTTCCCTATATTTGTTGAAATGTCTTTCCCCGTGTCTCATATCTCGTTTCAGCATCACCTCCTCGTTTTGAAAACTCGGACACTCGACACTTGGAAACTCACATTTCCTTACCTATATTTTTTGAAAATGTCGATTCCCCGTGTTCCATATCCCATTTTCCGTGTTCGTGCCACATACGATTTCATATATACAAGTAACTATCAGCAGAACCTGGCAGATTTGAAAGCTAATGGATACATAAACGAGTTTGAATAAGTGAATCTAACAATTTGACTGCTCCTCAAAGCCCTTCCTCCGTTAACTAAACAATCA
>CAOJBK015425408.1:0-14886 GCA_948294925.1 Codiaeum variegatum
TAATTTACATATTTATTGGTTTGTGTATGGCACGTGGATATACAGTTCATAAGGGAGGTTGTTGAATTTTGGACTTAATTCATGTGCATTTGGGCATGTGGATGCACATGCATTCACAATTGGGTTTGTATGTATATTATCCATAAATATTAATGGACTTATTTTAAGTGATATTTATAATAATTTTTAGAGACCCAATCATCTTAAATTAATGTGTGAGATTTATTTTATAATATGTAGAAACCTAAGGGAGTTTTTACTAATTGTGATGGGTCAATATGGTAATTTAGCTAATAAAACTTCTATAAATAGGGTTGTGGTCCCTGAAGCACATACACACAAAAATTAGAGTTTTATAACTTTTTATTGCTGCTTTCCCATCGCGACTGAAGGAAGTTGTGTACGCTGCTTTAGAAGATCACCTACCCATTTCACGCCACTAGACCTGTTCATCTCGCGGGTCAAGTCGGGAATAACCAGGATCAACTTTTTTATATTCATATCCAAGCCCGCCCGAGCCCGCTTAAGGTTAGGGTGCGGGTCGGGTCGGGCTTGGTCCGGACTGAGTTGGGGTTCATTCCAGTGTTGACTTATTTTTTAATTAACTTAATCATATCCATGATTGTGAACTTAGAAAATGAGAGAATTTATAATAGTGGTTCTAGTGACAGTGGAAATGAATGAATATTTGTTCATTTCCATATTGGAATTTTACAGCCCCATGCAACTAAAGAAAATAAAATACAAAATATGCATTGTTGAAAAACGACTTGATGGTTTCGTCACCCTTGACAACAAGCCTTTGTTTATGATGAAAAACAAAACCACAAAATTAAGTTACAACAAACACTTTAATTTCTTTTTTTTTTCTTTACATAAATCAAGAAAAAAAAAAGAAATAGAGTCCCTTTTGATGTTCAATTAAATCATATTGGATCTTTATATATACATATGCATATACACCTCCAATGGAAAAAATGTGAAGAAAATTATTTCAGTTTTTTATTTATTTATACTATGAAATAATAACAATAATAATAATTTATTTCATATATATATATATATATATATCGGGTTAGGCCGGGTCGGTTTCGGACTTAATAGACTTAGTCCAACCCCGTCCTTAAAAAATAGGGCTTTGAAGCGAGGTCGAATCGAGCTGGACTTATACAAAAATATCTTTGTCCAAGCTTGGATATTTTCGGACATGCTCAGGTGGGTACCCGAGCCCATGTACATGTCTATACACCACAAATTAATGGAGTTAAATATGTTTTTGTTCTTACTTTATTTTGAATAATTCTTCTCATAAAGATTTATGATTTGATAATGTTTTTAGAATTTATTTCAAAAGTTCTTACACTTAACGCCAAACTTTGCTTGATATATGACATGTTTAATCACAACACTCAATTTCCTATGCAACAAATTATTCATGGCTTGAACTAAGCTATCCTGGTGCCCAAGACATGAGCTCTGCTTATTTAAAATAGAAACCATAGTAGCATTATCAGACTCAAGAATCTCTCTTTGAAAGCCATTAGCCTATGCTAGCCATTAAAACGTTACAACAACCTAATTTTGCCATGAACCTACCCATAAACTGACCTCGAGAATCACGCATAACGCCATCTACAGTAGCTACACCGTGATTTTTATATAAGATACCAACCTTATACCAACCGTTAGGAAGTCTAATCCAATTTACAAGCCTTTATTTCCTCATAATTGCATTAACTAAAAAGATATCCTTAGTCTAAAGAACATAACTCACAAAAGTCAAATTAATGAGTTAACCATTTTTTTTTCATTTTTATAAAACAAAGTTTTTAATTCAAGTATTAATAATTCACTGAAAGTTGAAGTTAATTTGTAAAAGAAAAAAAAAATTAAAAAGCCAAATTACTTTATATTGAATTTTAAAATTATTATTGTTATAATAAGCTTTAAAGTCAATTTCAAGTTTATTTTTAAAATCACTATATGAAAATATTGTTGTACTTGTTTCAAACTTAACTTTTAAACAAAATTCTAAATATGAAGTTTTTTTTTTTGAAACCAAATAAGGTAGAATGCTAAAAAATGTTTAGTTAAAAAGTTTTAACAAAATGATAAATTTACACATTAAAAAATCAATATAATTTGTAAGAAGATATTAGCACTACAAAAAAATTGAGTTTTATTGACGCTAATTACTGACGCAATTTTTTACGTCAGTAATTACTGACACAAAAATTAACTTTATTGACCCCTTTCTGTCGCAAAAAAAAAATTTATTAATTTACTGACGCAAAAATTGCGTCAGTAATTTACTGACGCAATTTTTGCATCAGTAATGCGTCAGTAATGCGAAAAAAAAATAATTTCCTGACCCATTACTGACGCAATTTGGCGTCAGTAAATCGTCAGAAATATACGGGCGGGAATGAAATTTTTTACGTAAATTCGCGCGGCAAAATAACGTTACTGACGCATTTTTGCGTCAGTAAAGCGTCAGAAAAAAAAAATTACTGACGCCATTTATAAATATTTGTAAATAAAAGGCGGGAATATGAATTGGTGAAATTATGTTTTGAGGTTTAATGTTTTGTGAAATTGTTTAATTAATTTTTTTTGTTCAGTTATGTTATGTTGATATAGTGGATTTTTGGGCTCGGTCATCAAAATTGAGGAAATATCCAAACTTATCTTCTTGGACTACTGAACAGTTGAGGGAGATGGTTGATTAAGAGATTCATGTTGGTCGAGTTGGTATGAGAATATTGAGAGGTTGTTTATTGAATGAATAAAAAGAAAATTTGGTGAAAGAGGAGGTGAAACATGGAAGGTTTAAGCAATTTGAAAAAGGGGAGTCATTAAAACAGAAGAAATATCATGATTCTTATGATGTAAGTGGTAATTTTACTTTTTTTTTTATGATTAGTTATTTCTGAATGAATATTATTTTAATAGTTGATGAATATTTTAATTTATTTGATAAATATTTATTTTTACAAATGATGAATGAATATTGTTACATCAGTTGATGAATTTTTTTTATATAAGTAATGAATATTTATTTTTTAAATAGTGAATATTTTTATATTAATTATTTATATTTTATGTGATAGGAATTGTAGGAGATACTTTGTGAAGTTTTTATTAATTTGAGTAAATGTATTGGAGAGTTTACAGAGTTGACATTAATTATTATACAACAGTTTGGATGAAGTAATTTGTTTGCGAGTGTTTTATATTTTGTTGGTGAATATTTTTCTAATATGTCTAGCATTCTGTGGAACAAGGAGTTGGTTGATAATAGCTTTTTTTTTTATTATTATTATTATGATCAAGATAACTTGAGCTCTATTGGTTATATCAACTAAGTTTGTTAAAGGGCCGAAGAAGTGTTCCACATAATTTTCCTACATGTAAATGAGTGAAAGTTTCATATTTTGGATGGGGTTTTGAAGAAGAAAAGTATACCCATGGAACTGATGGATCTTCAGTGAAGAAGAGTAAAGGAGATGCTAGTATATTTGAAGGAAATATTCATTATCTTGGTATTTGATGCAGGGAATAATCAAAACGAATCAAAAGATAAATAAAAAACCTGTTTAGTCTAAGAATGTCCAAAAATTTTATGGAACCCAGTGAACTTCGCTCGGAAAGAATTTCATTAAATGTCAAAAACTGTTGTTCACAACTTCATCTGACTTATTTATAATAAAACAGGAAACCCTAAACAGGAAGGAAAAAATTCGAATTTAAAATAACAGCAAAAACTGAAAAAAATGCCAATTTGAGGGCCTAAACGATCGAATTTGGCCGAAAAGTGGCGGACTTTACAGCCAAAGGCTGTGTTTTTTGTTCGTTGGGCCGTTTCCAATGAGAATGAGCTCCAAAAACACAAAAATCCAACACTCACAATTGTTGCCGCAGTTTTAGGCCTCGTCGCTGAAATGGGCCTAACGCCCAGACTTGCGGTCCAATTTCTCCATGAACTTCAATTCTGCTTCTAGTTCTGCATCAGTATTGCTCATTATGTTGAAGGAAATATTAATCATCCTACAGATGCTAATTATTCTACATAGTAGAGTGATGAAGTATTTGATGTTTCTGATCATGTAGAGGGTGAAGTGAATGAGCTCAAGATGTTTGAGTTAATGCACAATTTAGGTTATGTTCTCTTCATCTTAAAAAAAATAAGTATTAAATAAAAATTTGTAAAAATAAATTTAATAAAATCAGTTTTAATCAGCAAAAACCAGTAAAAATAAGATAAAAAATACTTAAAATCAATTACAATCAATAAAAATCATTTTTAATCAATAAAAACTAATTTAACAAAAATAAATTCAATAAAAATCAATTTTAATTAGTATAAATCAATTTTAATAAATAAAAATCAGTTTTAAGGTGGGTTTCTATCTAGGTGATGTCCTTCAGGATTGTTCTCATGAAGTGGGCAATGTGGTGGTGATAGGTCAGCCATGGTGATTGATCAAAGCTGTGTTTCAAATAGTATATTAAGCTCTCAATGAAAGCACCAATGTTGAGACCGATCTTGATCTTGATCCAAACGATCTAGAGAACTTGCAACACAGTCAACAGTAGAGAAAAACTAAGGCTCTTTGCCTTAATTCCACTCCGATATTTAAGTCGGTCAAAGGCTCAAAGAAAAAGTTGAATGGAATAGACAATAGATTGTTACATACCTTGCCCCTTTGCTATGATAGTGTATTTATAAGGGTTATAAGGTGGTTGAGTCTTGGTAGAATTCCTCTTTAAGAGTCTGAATCCCCTTGGGATTCACTTTGTACTCTTATTTAAATGAGGGTATTTTAATATCATAATGAGATATGGAGATTATTTTGTATCTGATCATGATTCTATTATATTATGGGCCCATATCCAATCTATAATGACAAGCCGAATATGGGCTTGCGTGGAGTGGGTTTTCCAGACCCAATGTTATCGTATAACACATTAATTTCAACAAAAAAATATTAAAATAAATTGAATTAGAAGAATTACCTTGAACTGAGTTAGTTAACTTAGTATAACTTTCACCAACTTCATAAATTGAATTGGTTGCTTCTAATGAATTATAGCTTTGTTCTCCAGCTTGATATTCTTTATTCTCACTCATCTTTCACAAAATCGAGATCAAATCAACAAATCAAGTTGAATTATTCAAAGATTTCTATAAAGAATAAAAAAAATAATTGATAATAAAGAAATAAAGAATGAAAACTGCAAATATTAGCTTGTACTCAAATAAAACTTATGCATATTATCAAATGTCATACAATGTTGATTGAATATAGATCTATAGAATCGTAAATGATAGAAGTTTTAGAAGATAAATAAGAAAATTTTATATGTTAAGCTAAAAATGGTGGTTGTGTTATAACAGATACACTTGGACGTTATTTCTATGCACTTTCTAATTCTGTTGGGGTGAATGTGTTAATTTTGTTATTATAGGCCTAAGACCATGTAGATAGTGGGTTCCTGGACCATGTAAGACAGGTTGTAAATAAAAATATTTTTTTCATCTTCTTAAAAAAAAATCATATTTAGAAGGGCTAAGGGTCTCTTAGGCATTTAAACTTTCATAAAAAGCCCCCTCTAGCCCTTGTGAGCTTTTTGGTACCCAATTGACACCTAAACTCCTAATTATGCTCGTTTAACCCCCAAACCTGTCTTGCCCTATCATTAGAAACAACTTACCTTTTCCACCATCATCTCCAGCTATTTACCACTATCTTCCCTCCATTACCAATTATCACAGCCGTAGAAATAGTAATGGAAGAAGCTTAAGCCATTAAACACCAAAAACACCAACAAACATTTCTCTTAAACCTAAATCGAACAAAATTAGTACCATTAATCAAGCAAATACTGTGTTCGTAGTAATCTGGTGGGGCATTTGGTGGTTAGAAATGAGTTATCACTGGTCTAGCCAGCAGGGGAATCACTGGTGAGGTAAGAAAGGTCATTGTCTTTGTTTTAATTTAATGCATTTATCTTTTACCAATGGTGGTTATGTTGTGTTCCTACATTTGTGTATTTGTGTTGACTGTGAGTTGCTTTTGAGATATTTAAATGGGAATTTTGGAAACACATTAAAAGTAAAAGGATTTTTTTAATGTTTCTAATTACATTTTGCATAGTAAGTGATATGAAACTGGGAAGGGTTAACATTAAGCAATTGACTATGTCTCCTACAAAATGAACAACTCATGTGGATAAGGCCATTTGAATGGGGTATCTTTTGTTATTGGTGTTGCTGTAAAATACCTTTTATAGTTGTATTATGTGATTTAAATATAATAATGTTCGTAAAATTTGCTTGTTCCAGGGATGGATATATCTGTTGATCTATTTATATACTATGGAGGCATTTGATGAGGGGACTAGAGAGGCAATACTTGAATGGTGAGGTTGTGGTTTTGAAAGATGTTGACATAGAAAAATTGTCAATAACTCACTTGAAGACAATATACAAAAAGAAATTTGGGTATTCTAATTCTATTAAGGTTTACATAAAGGAAGATGGTGTGGGTGAATTTATGTGTGTGGAAAATGATGCAAATGTGATTAAGCTAAGCCATATGGTTGGGCAAGGGAACAAGATCCACATATATCCCATGGATGAGCTAGAAGTTGTAGATAATGGGCTTGAAGCACCACTATCTAATGGTTTGGATGACAAGTATTGGGAGTACACTTTGAGAGCCTCAACTTCACTTCATGTGCCCTTCTTGTGCAATGAATGAATCTTCAGGGCTGAGGGTAAAATACGAAGCTCAGTGTCCTTTCCTCTTATTTGTAAGTAGGAGTAACCCTTATAAGCCTTTGGTTGTGAAGACATATATTAAAGGGCATATCTGTGGAAGGATTTTCAAAAATCCAAGATCAACTACAGATTTCTTGGTTGGATATTTCAATAAGTAACTGAAGGACAACCCAAAGACAAGTTCTAAAGAATTGAAGAAACTTTTGAAGGATAATCTAAGAGTGAATATATCGCATACAACTTGCAAGAGGGTTAAAGTAAGAATAAAAAAGGAGTTAAACTCAAATTATGAGGTAGAGTATGCAAGTCTTGAGGCTAATGTTGCTAAAATAAAGCAATCCAATCATGGGAGTGAATATTTTGTTCTAATTGACCAAATAGAAGAAGAGAAAGGAAAAAGGGTATTCCGGAGAATGTTTGTTTGCTTTGCTACATGCAAGGAAGGTTGGAAAGCTGGTTGTAGGCCTATTATTGGCCTTGATGGATTCCTTAGAGGGGTATACAAAGGGCAAGTCATGTCTGCCATTGGTAGGGATGGAAACAATAACATATTTCCAATAGCATGGGCAGTGGTTCAAGTTGAAAATTCAGTGAATCGGGTGTGGTTCTTTAGGTGTTTGTAGAACCAACTGAATCTAAACAAGGGTGAGGGTGTAACAATTGTATCTAACCTACAAAAGGTTATTAGTGAAACATTCCTATTCCAACTACAACTTATGTTCTTTAACATTTTTATTAATGTTTAATTATTTTATTTTTATTTTTACTGGGTTTGTTGAATGCAGTGAGGGAGGTAATACCTGTTGCTGAGCATAAATGATGTGCAAGAAATGTCCTGGAGGGGATTTAAGAAAGAAGTTTTGGATAGGTGCATAGAACACATATCAATAAGAGTTTATAGATAACCTTAAGGTCATGGTTAAGGAACATGGGAAGAAATGTGTTGAAGAACTAGTTAAATACAACCCAGAGAAGTGGTGTAGGGATTACTATAGTACTAGGTGCTCATCTGATGCTATAGCAAACAATATCATTGTCTTTCAATGCATGGATCAATGATGCTAGAGATAAGTCAACCATTAGACTTTTAGGAAGCGTTTGGTTCAACAAATTGGAATGGAATGGAAATCAATACCATGGAGGTATGGATTGAGAATCTTGGAAGGCAGGGTAGGAGTGGGATTCTACGGCATTACGGGGAAGTTTGATTCCCTTTGGTATCAAACTCCATATCAAAGGAGTTCAAACAAACATTGGAATTGAATGAACTCCATTCCATTCCATTTTAAGAACTCTAACCAAACACCTCCTTATAAGAGATTAGGAAAAAGGTAATGGAAAAGATTATTGAGAATAGGGATTCTGTCAAAAAACGGAGGTGTGAATGGTTCCCTGAATGCATGAATTTGTATGATGTCAATTACATCTAAAGCACTGAATGTGATGTCCTATTTAATGGGGATGATGGCTATGAAGTCAGTCATGGTGAAGATCAACATTGTGTGGCAATTACAAAGAGATCTTGCACATGCAGATTATGGGATGTCACTAGAATCCCTTGTCCTCATTCCATCAGTACCATCCTATATGATAAGAAGGACCCTATGAACTTAATATGTAACTGTACAATAAAGAAACTTACTTGAGGGAATATGCATATAATACGCAACCTGTGAGAGGGTCTAAGTTTTGGAAGGTATCCCAATATTAGCCAATGGACCCTCCACCTTTTGTACATATGCCTGGTAGACCTAATGAGAAAAGAATTAGGTAGGAATGGGAGAACAAGCAGAAGGCTAGATTTGGTACATTAACTAGGAAAGGTACAGTCATGACATGCTCTATTTGCAAGGAACCATGACACAATAAGTCTACTTGCAAAGGAAAGGCAAGAACAATAGACAATAATGATAAGGTCTTTCAGGCACAACAAAATGAGGATGTGCATAATAACTCTAATAGTGACATAGGCATTTTGCTAACTGCTACTGATGAGATGTTGGAGTCATAGGAAATTCAAACTCCTTTGCACTTCTTGATGTAATATGCTTTCCCAATGTCGTGTTTGTGTTAAATGCTATTGATATATTTGATAAATTGTGTTTATTTTCTTAAATGCTAGTCAATTATAACACAAATGGAAGAACCACAGCCTAGGACACAATCATAGACATAGACACAAAATGAACCCGAGACATAGCAATCTATAATTGCAACAGATTCAAAACATGCTAAGGTTTGTTATTGTGTTACTATGTGCTTAAATGTATTAAGATTGTCTGGTTGTGACTTTTTTTTTTGCATTATTGTAAGATTGACTGGTTGTGACTTTTTTTTTTTTGCGTTATTGAAGCAAAAAAACAAGAAAAGGAAGGTATCATTTGCTACTAATATCAATGATAATAGAGAAAAGCAAAAGTTGGGTGGAATAGGATGTTGGATTAGCGAAGATACTAGCAGGACAATGCATTGTGTATGTTATCACTGGCTTGATTTTTTTGTTTCATTATTGTATACTGTGTGTTAGCTTAAATGCATAATTGAGTTGCTTTTAATTTTTTCTCATTAAGCCCACACTTTGAGTGAACAAGACCATATCTGATGGCCAATAAGGTATAAAGACAGAAAATGATTAAGTCCCCATGAGTACACATTTAGGCATGGTTTGTCAAGAGCAAAGTTGCCTATCAGGAAGAATGGATATTTAACTGTTGTCCCAAATAAAAGGAAGATATAGTTTATGGAGGACGGTGCACCGGCCAATCTGCCATTCAAGCCTCCATCTAACTTGAAGTGGAAAGGTAAGCCTACTATCACTGGGAGGAAATTTGAAGAACAGAGGATTACTAGGATGAGAAATATTAGTGCAAGTAGCAAAAACAACCAGTAATGTAGCCATGATGCATGCACTAAGACGTGGAGTTATGAAATGCCAGCCTCTGGAACACCATTTGGCAGTAATGCAGGCATAACAACAAGCACAAATGCTCGCCCTAATTGATACTTTGATATAATATTTTTTTGTCTTCTGCTAAACATTTGGTAGTAGAGGTTCCAAATGAACTTGGATTCCATATCAAGTTTAAAAGAAACTAATTAGGATTGATTATTTTATGTCTATTGCATTAACCTGGCAATAGAGGTTCCAAATGAACTTGGATTCCATATCAAGTTCAAAAGGAATCAATTAGGATTGATTATTTTTTGTCTATTGCATTAACTTGGCAATAGAGGTTCCAAATGAACTTCAACAATATGTTCAAGTTCAAAAGGCACCACTCATTCCAATTATGATACTTTGGTTGTATTTTGGATTATATTTAAAGTATCATCATTTCAGTTAGTTAATTGATGTTTCTACTTTGGTGTACTTGTGTTTTATGAATTGCAAAGCAATTGGTGTAATTATAATGCAAGGTTGTTTTATCATCTGCATAATGCACTTTAGTACTGGTATTGGTAATTTGCAGAATGCACTCTGGTACTGGTATTGATATCTGCAGAGTGCATTCTGCTACTTGTATTAGTATATGTAGAATGCATTTGTATTCTGCATATTACAAGGCAAAACTATTGCAAGTCTTAATCTATCAATGATCAACAGTACATAATTAAGTTAACAAACCAAAGATTTATCATAATAAATATAAATTTCATTAAATTTAAATGGCTTAATAGCTGAGGCAGAACAAATTTTGTAGGCTATGAAAAACAAATAAATCCAAAATTGCTTTATTAAAAATCCTACAATGAAGCTCCAAAAAACAAAGGCCTTGCAAATACAATTAATTTTCGTAAGTGGCCAAAACCCCTACACACTGGTTCAGAACATATCAAAACATTGCCAACACAACAATGCCCTAGGACACAACAAATAAAAACTTGTAAATATTCTTCTTTTTCCTAAAGAACTCAATGTCAGCTTCTATGGCTTAATTACATTCGTTGTCCTTATACTCTACCATTTGTTATATTATTATCTTTGAACTCATTTTCGTTATCAAATCGCCTATGTACTTTGAATTTGGTTATAATATTGTCCAATTACCGAGTTACAATAGGTTAAAGATAAAAAGTAACATATTAAAGCTTACATGGACATAAAAATATATTTTTTTAATCCTCAATTATTTTTTCAAGATGCCACATCAACATTAATAAAAGTTTTATTAACAAAACCTAATCCTAATAGTATCCCACTAAACAAGTCTCCTCCTTCGTCTAAACCAAAAAACCCAGACGTTACCCCTTCATCTATCACCGTCGGACCCAACACCTGTCCCGGCACACTCTGACCTCCCTTTCGGCCACCAAACCTAATATCAAAGACCCAAGACGAAATATCAATTTAAAAAAAAAAAATTTAGCTAACAATGGTTGAAAAAAAATCAAGAATTAACACACTTGATTAAACAAAAAATTAAGAATCAACGAATTAAAACAATTGAAGGACAAAAAATTTTGAAAAAAAAAATAACTAAAAATAAATTACTTAACAATTTCAAATTAAAATCAAAATCAATTCAAGAAAATGTAGAACATGACAGTGGCGGTGGCTTCCATAAAGAAATCCTCCATGGCGGTTGAAGTTTCGCTTGATGTGATCGTGGTCGATTAAATTTTAGAGAGCCTCCTGCATTTATAGATCGATTTCACAGTAGAGAGAGAAAAGAGAGAGAAATACACGAAAGATGATGGCAGTGACTGCGTTTCTCTGCTCACTTTCCGATGGCGGACTGGCCGAGACAGAGCCGACTATAGAACGGCGGTGGTGAATGGTTAAGAGACAAAAGCTTTTCATCTTGTTGCGATTTTGTTTCAATCTTTTGATTGATATACATAATCAAATAAATTTTAATCAAAAAAGAAATTAAGGAAAAAAAAAAAACTATGAATCTTGAATTTTTGTCTTCAGATTGAAAAGAAAGGGTGTGTAATCGGAAGTGAGGAGTCTGTGTGGCTGGGTAGAACGGGGTTACGTAGGGATAAGGGTAGTTTAGGTATAATAAGTGTATTATCGTTTTAATATTTTAAATTTATTCCAACCTAAAGTGAAAAAAAAATGACAAAAAATTAAAAAAGAATAATTTTTTTTTGATCGAGGTGGCATTTTTAAAAAATATATAACATTAAATTTTTTTTGTCCATATCCGCTTAAGACATTTTTTATTTGTAGAGTGATTAGATTTGTATAACATTAAATTTGTATAAAAAGGCTTATAAAGATTGGAGGGGACTTGTTTTTTAAAGTTTAATAGTCTAAGAGACCCTTGGCCCTATTTAGAAAAATAAAAATAAAATAACTGTTAAAAGAAAGGTGCGTGTGCGAATCAGGTGCTTCACCTTCAGCGAGATATAAAGGCTGCAGCTTTAAACCAGTAGAGTGATTAGGACTTGCAGAAAAATGGACTCACTTTACTTGCAACTGCACAAGCTATCGGCGATTAATTCAGAGGAAGCTCTGGACAACTTACTCACAACACTTTGGAAAACCAGGAGAACCGGTCTCCGATCATCGGAAAAGTCTCATATTCAGTCTCTCTTCAGTATTCCTTCCCTCTCCGAAGTCGATCCAGTAATCTTCTCTCTGTCTCTCTCTCTCTCTCAGATATAAACTTTAGTTTTCTTAATTCTACAATAGTCACTGATGTTATGGGATCTTTATGTTTGATAAGCATTGAACAAATTTTCAATAACATAAATTAAACCCTTTTTTTTGGGCCTGCCACTCAACAAATTATAATCTAATTTCACCTGAAGTTATATCAGTGATAGAGTGACCAAAAATAATCAAGTCTTAAATTTCAGTTGTACATAGGTATGTTAAGCAAGTTCTTTGTTGTTTTAAATAATTTTTGACATAAATGGTGTCAACAAAACCAAAATCTGACAATAGGTTTTGGCATGCCTTCGTTCGCTCATCAGAAAAACTGTGCATGATAACTTCAGTGGTGATGATCTCTTGAAGCTGTTTCCACCTGATCTATCACTTGATCTGCAAAGCATTCTTGTGTTGTTGCTCCAGAAATATCAGAATCAATGGAAGGAGGAAATGTCAAGAGAACAGGTTATCTCTCTTGAATTCATTAAACAAATAATGGGTTTATGCTTTAATTTACATATTTTTGTATGGGATGTTACTGAGGGATTTTCTTGAGTTAAAATTGAAGATAGTACTCATAGTTCTTGAATTTTGTATTTTGAAATGTAGATCAGTGCAATTGTATTTCTGCATTTTGGTTTTTTAGTTTGAAGGTGGTTGTTGTCTTGTATTAGCTAATACTAACAAAAGGGGTTAAGTTCTTCCCCAATATCGGGTACAAGGAATATGTACCCATCCATGAAGCTCACTGTTTTGGCATTTAAAACATGGGTTAAACTTCTGTAATTAGCTTATCTCATATGATGTCAAATGAAATCCTGGTTCAAGAGGTAATCAAAGCGAAGATTGATATTGACTATCAAGAGTATTAGCTCCTCTTTTTGTTTGTGCTCGTATAAATGAATTATGATCCTCTTGTTACCCCGTCTCTTTTCTAGAGGTTTGGATAATACTAGTCACCAACAATTTCAATAATTTCTCCTTCTGTGGAGCTTTCTTGCATGGTAATATTAACTCTTATCTCTCATCTAATCATTAGTTCTGAGCTTCTTTTTGTCTCTCCCTCTTGAATAAACTTTGCTGTTGTTTGTTCTGCTGTCATGTCAATGATATGTTATTTATACTCATTCTATCCAGCAACCACTGCTGAGGACCAGTGTCTCCTACCAAGTGAAAACAAGCGTGCCACTAGCTTTCACAGCTTTGCCATCTTCTGAGATTTCAAGGCCACTTTGGTCTCGTCAAGATAATCTCAATGGATTTTTTAATCGCAATGATCTTGGAATTTCTACACTAATCCCTGCTGATACATCGGCCTCACATATGGCTCCCTTTTCCATGCAACAAGATATTGTCCCTCCTGACAAATTGGTGAGGATAATTTAATTTGTTTGTCATTGTTTGAAAGTTGCATAAAGGGTGGTGAATTTTTTACTTATTGTTTTTTCAGCATGTCTGTTGTTTTGTCACTGTTTTCCTTTTGTTACTCTTCTAGCTTGTCTTTATTGAAAAGGAGGAGGTAGAGAGAGAGAGAGAGAGGGAGGGGGTAGGGGAAGGGCACTGGTCTTAGTGTGGGAGGGAGCAATGACTTGGCTGATTCCATGAAACTTTTGGAGATTTTAATGATAATCAACTATAGAGACTAGAAGAAAATGAAAGCAGTACCTTTATTCCTAGAGCTGCTGATTCTTAGGGAAGAAATGCCTCCAAATTGCATGGTTCTGCATTCCAGAAACCCCTTCCCCATTTTGTAAGTTGTAATACTTGAACCATTGAACTGGAATAACCCAACTGAATTCACAAGAGGAAAAATGTGTCTACAAATTGAGTAATAGCAGATCAACTGACTCTCCACTATATTTCCATGTACAGCAACAGTCTACAATAATCATGTTCTTCTTTCCGCCAAAGCTCCCAACTTCCCAGAAAAGGCCACTTTAGTTGGCACCCACCTTCCAAGGATATGAGGATATTGCATTCCACGTGAAGATGTTCCCTGAGAGTCTTAGAAGGCAACTTGGTCCCCACTCTATCCTCTTTGCCATCCCATACCTATAATCTTAGATTTAAATTATGTAACTGCTGTTATGTAAAGGAGTTTTACCCTTCCAAAAACAGTAAAGCCGATAAATAACAGACAAATGAAGGTTTAATGGTCGTTATGGCCAGTACATGACATAGTAACTAATAATAGCCATTAAATTAGAGTATGGTGGAATTTCTGCTATTACTAAAGGGATATAGCAGGGTTCACATTCATTGATCCCTACATGGCAGAAAATGCTTGTGAAGTCTGCAGTTTTCTTTCATTTGGTAGTTCGAGTGCCACATAATTTATTATACTCAACTCAACTCAACTCAATAAAGCCTTAATCTCAAGTTAATTGGGGTCGGCTATATGTGTTTGCTTTCTTCACTCGGGGCGATCATGAACCATATTATCAGAAATGTTTAAGAACTCAAGATCATATTGAATGACTCTACTCCAAGTTAGCTTAGG
>CAOJBK015425640.1:0-10622 GCA_948294925.1 Codiaeum variegatum
GGGGTCCGCTGCATTTTTCCTAAGCTTCACTGGATATGGCACTCGAGGCTTATATTCAAGAGTGGGAGATTCAGGTATATCCATCTTCTTCTCCTCAACTTTCTCTTCTCATCCCATCTCTTTTCCACCGTCTTCACCATGTGTCCCATTCTCTTTCTCAACTCCACCATCCACTTGGGTTATCACACACAGCTTTTCAAATTCTTCCAAGTTCTTCCCACTCCTAAGTGTGATAGCCTTAAGCTCTACCCTAGGATTTGCCTATGTGTTGCTAGGTAGTGAACCTAGTTGCCGCTCACTTAACATTTTAGCAATTCAATCCGCGTAGGTCTCAAGATTCTGTAGTGAGGCCTGGTTATTCCTATTAATAACATATTGTTCTCAAAATCTTATATCGGTAGCTTGCATGAATTCTTTCAATATCTCTATCAAATCACTTTCCTTCGATGGAGGAGCTTGTTGTTGTATGGGGGCACTTGGCTAAAATCTGGGTGGGGGAACCCTCTACTCATTGTTTCACTAGAAAAAAAATTGGGGTGATCTCTCCACCCAGGATTGTATATGTTTGAATAGGGGTTGTATCCTCCCCTCTGCCTATTCCCTATATAGTTGACTTGCTCCTGGCTCCTACTTGAGCCGCTTAAACTAAAAGAATCCAGTATGTTACACTCGTGCACTTGGTGGTCTGTACCACAACTCTCATTTATCAGCACTAGTTGCTTCGAGGTGCCTGAGGTAAACACATAGAACTTCTAGTTCAAAGATTCAATTTGAGCTGTCAAAGATGTGCCCGCTTTAACGGAATGAATACCCGGTGCCCTTAGCCTTGGTTGATCTCATGGGTTGGGTAATCACTGATAATAGGACTTGGACATTTCTTCAATTAGATCCCACACCTCTTCTGGGGTTTTTTACTCCAATGATCCTCCTTTAGATGCCAACAAAAGTTGTCGATTATTGTAATTGACACCATTGGTGAAGCTTTCCACTTACTACCACAACTTAAACCCATGATGCAGACATCTAAATAGTAAATCCTTGAATCTTTCCCAACCTTTATAGATTGATTCCCCCTCCGGTTGTGAAAAATAATAGATTTCTTGACGGAGCTTGGCGGTCTTTGCTGGGGGAAAGTACTTCTCAAGAAAAGCCCCTGCCAACTACTCCCAAGTTATGAAATGTCCGATGGGGAAAGATTTCAACCACTTCTCCAGGTTGTCCCTCAAGGAGAATGGGAACAACCTCAGCTTAATAGCATCTTCTGACACCCCGTTCATCTTGAACGTATCACAGATCTCAACAAATTCATCTAAGTGGGTGTGCGGATTCTCATGGGCCAAACCTCTGTATTTACAAAAGTTTTGGATCATTTGGATAATGACCGGCTTAATCTCAAAATTGTCGGAGTCCACCGGTGGCATTTTGATCGGACTTCCAACATTATTTAGATCCAACCGGGTGAAGTACTGTATGGTTCTTCACACATGAGGATTATTACCATTTCCATTGCTATCTCCTATAGCATGTCTTTTCCCATTACCACCAATATTGTTCCGACCCTAGTTTCCTTCCATCTCTATTTCAAGGTCTTTTATGTTCACTTCGAGGGCACCCTCTTCCAATTCTTGAATCAAAAAATTATCAGCTTCTTTCAGAATTAGATCACTTCCTTCCAGAGCTAAACTCCTTTGATGCCACCTATTTCGTTGAATTTTGGGATTATAAGGGTGCAAATGAGATGGGTTAGCTCTGGTCATGCATTAACCTAAAATAAGATAGAAGAAAAAAAATAAAATTAAATAAAAAGAAAAGTAAAGGCTAAATCAATAGAGTCGGATTTATTGTCAATATTGATAGTATCAAAACAAAAACAAATCCCCAGCAATGGTGCCAAAAACTTGATACGCTTTGACCGCAACACCCGTAAGTGCACGTGGTTGTATCAAGTAGTAAAATCAACAAGTCCCAGTATCATTCTCCCAAGGGATTCATTGGTTTATCTGATCAAGCACCAACTCAATCTTCTAATCTATTGTCTAGCTTACAATAATCATTGGATTTATGAACCAAACTTTAAAAACTACACTTGCACTTAACAAAACTCTAAAGAAATTGAAAATCAAATCTGGAAATTAATGATGGATTAAAGCATCTACCTAGATTTTGACTCGTATTAAGTCAAATTGTACATTTAACCAACAAACCAATGAATATGTCAATTAATCATCAAGTGGGATTTTTCACAAAACTAGGTTTAATTCTTTCTCAAGAAATTAAACCCCTAATTTCGAAGTAATATGAAGGGAATCTCTTCTCCATCCTATTCAATCAGAAAAAGCATGAGGAATTGATGAAAAATATAAAATCTTAGGAGTCTATGCATCTATCTCTAGCAAACAAAACAAACCTATAAGCTTTTGGATGTTCTAAGTCTAAACTTTCTATTTCTAGTAAAGCCTAAACAACAAAAATCAAGAACAAGTATGCTATTGACATTGATTTACAGAAAATAAATATCAAAAGCTAAACTTGATGAAAAATCAAAACATTCATTGAATAAAAATGTTGATCAATCCATACAATCGAGTAATACTCATATAATCTAGGTAGACAAGTATGTTTAGTTCATAATCAAAGCAAAAAAATAAGAAAAACAGAACAAAGTGCATAAATCCATGGAACCCATGAAGACCCAATAAGATTTCAGCCAAATCTTTGTAATCCTTGCTCTTATTTAGGATGATGATTCACAATCTACCCTTCAAAACCTTCCTTGATCTCTCTTTCTAAGATTCTCTACTCTTTTCTAGGGTTTTTAGAGCCCTAGAATGAATTTGAGTGAAGTTAGGCAAGAGTTTTGATAAGAGTCCTTTTAATCTAAAAGTTCTAGCTCTTTTATAGGTGTCAGAGTGCTATTATGAGTGGCTCTCATGACCCGTGCCATTGCCCATGACAAACCTCTGTGAGATTTTCCCTTGGATTAAGAAGCAGTAAGCTCTCACGGTCCCTGTCATGACCTGTGATAGGGCCTGTGAGAAGCTCGTGCTTCTCTGTCTCATTTCTCTAGCTTCTTCCACTGTCTGTCTCCTCTCTGTTCCCTTCTTTATTGCTATTGTGTTTTGCAAAATAATTGGTTAAGTATCCTTGATATGAATATTGGTCCAAACCTAAGTTTAAATATTTATTAAAGAGTTTAATGAATAAATAAAGCAACCATGCTAAAAGAGTTTTGTCATGGTAAATGATTTGGTAAAAAGTTTTGAAAATAAAAAACTGAGTCACATCAGATTTTCAATGCACGTTTTAAGCTTACGCTGTGCGACTCGTATTTCATCCTTCATAGATTACTTCACCAAATGGGTAGAAATAGAAGCCCTAGCAAGGATCACAATAGAAAATGTGGTGAAATTCATATGAAGGAATAATGTATGCAGGTTCGGAGTGCCTCACAATATATTCAGTGACAATGGAAAGCAGTTCGACAATGCCAAGATGAGAGACTTCTACGAAGGCCTCAACATAAGGCAACACTTTTCTTCGATTTCCCACCCTCAGTTAAATGGGAAAACTGAGGTCACCAATAGAACCATTGTCCAAGGGCTAAAATGAAGGCTAGAAGAATGTGGAAGGTACTGGGGAGAGGAACTGTACAATGTGTTATGGACCTACATGATAACCCCTAGAGAATCAACAGGCGAAACACCCTTTGCCCCCACCTTCGGTACTGAAGTGGTCCTCCCAGTAGACATTGGGAAACCCAGTAGGAGAGTACACTACTATTGTGAATAAGAGAATGAGAAAGGTAGGAGGATTGACCTTGACCTACTGGACGAGCTAAGAGAACAAATCTTGATGAGAAATGTAGCCTATAAGAACAAAGTGGCAAACTACTTCAACCGGAGGGTCCGAAGCAGAATATTCAAGGTAGGTGACTTGGTGATGAGGAGCCTAGAAGTAATTGGAAAGAGAGAAGGAATGGGAAAGCTAGCACCAAAATGGCAAGACCTATTCAAAGTTGAGCAAGCCATCAGCCCAGCAACATACAACTGTGAACCATGGAATACAAGGAGGTGCCTCACATATGGAATGTACAACATCTAAAATTGTACTACTCTTGATTGAAATTAAAAAGGCATTCCTTCTATTATAACCGCCTCAAAGCAACAAAGCCTAGCTTAACTAGTAAAAAACCCTTCAAGGGGGGGAATAAAGCCTAGCTTGACTAGCAAAAGACCCTCTAAGGGGGGCACCAAGCCTAGATTGACTAGCAAAAGACCCTCTAAGGGAGGAACTAAGACCTCTAGAGATGAGGCACTAAGCCTAGCTTAACTAGTGAAAGACCCTCTAGGAGGGACACTAAGACCTCTAGAGATGAGGCACCAAGCCCAGCTTGACTGGCGAAAGACCCTCCAAAGGGGCACCAAGCCCAACTTGATTGGCGAAAGACCCTCCAAGGGGGGCACTAAGCCTAGATTAATTGGTGAAAGACCCTCTAAAGGGGGCACCGAGACTTTAAGGAGCCAAGGGCGACACTGAGAGTTCAAGGAGCCAAGGAAAACCCTCCAAAGGGGATACCAAGCCCAGTTTGACTAGCGAAAGACCCTTTAGAGGGGCTCAAAGCCCATCTTGATGAGTGAACGACCCTCTAAGAAGGGCACAAAGCCCAGTTTGACTGGAAAAATACCCTCCAATGAGGGGCTCAAAGCCCATCTTGATGAGTGAAAGACCCTCTAAGAAGGGCACAAAGCCCAGTTTGACTGGCGAAAGACCCTCCAAAGGGGGCACCAAGTCCAACTTAACTGATGAAAGACTCTTTAAGGGGGGAATCAAGCCAACTTTACTGGAGAAAAACACTACAAAGGAAGCGCCAAGACCTAGATGATTCAAGATGTTAAACATAACTCAAAAGGCAAGGGGCCTCCTTGGTAAGGTCTTGCAACTTAAACAAACTAAGGATGAATCTATCAAACAAAAATAAGGAAAAATACAAAAAGTATAGCACTATGCGAAGTCTAAGGAATGTTCCAACTAAAGCCAAACAAAGGTAGAATCACATAGTAAAAATGGGAGAAAAATGAATTTCATTAAATCAAATAATTGTACAAGTTACAAATATAAGTACAAATAATAATGCAACTGACATAACTATGATGAGCTAGCTTCTTGATTCGAAGCCCGGATCTGGGTGTTGATGGGCATTTGATCTTCATGATCCGTACTCAAATGGTTGGAGGAGGATGCCTAGAGGGGGTCCTTGACTTGTCATAGGTAGATTGTATTTGATCCAAGAAGGAAAGGTCAGAAGCATCAATGTCATTAAGATATTCATGAAGCTGGATGTTCAGTATAACTCCCTCAAAAACTAAGGGATTGAAGTGAGCCTTCGCCTTTGGGAACTTCTCAAAAATGGATGTCAAAGCTCGGTTGAACCATTCTATGCCCTCTGGACCACCTCGACACTATGCCATCCCTTGAAGAAATGAGTCTCCGCAAACTTTCGAACTTCCTCTTTGAGAAGTTATGGCAGCTTATCCACTAAGGACTCTAACTTATTGACATAGATGTTCGCTGTCTCACTCAAATTCTGAGCCTCACTAGCCACCTTCTAAAAGTGCTCTTTGAGCTCAGCATTTTCAACTTCCAGACCTTCGATTTTCTACCTCAAGAACTCATTGGTAGATTCCATGTCTTGGTACTTCTCCCAGAGAGATTCCAGCTCAGTAACATGAGCCTCTAAGGCCTTCTTCTCAACAAATAAGGCCTTATATTTTTCCTTAATAGCCTTCTAAAGCATAGACACCTGCTTCTCCATCGCTTAATTCGAGGCCTGGCTAGCTCCCAACTCACTCAACAGCTCATCAAGGAGTGCAGCAATCTCCTACAGACAAGAAGAAGAGGGTGAGAAGAAATATCAAAATAGTTTAAAAAAACCTTCAAGGCATACGAAGCTTAATCTCAAGAGATGACTAAGCTAGGGGAACCTGAAGAACCATCCCCTATAGACTAAGTTGGGGCACCATGAGGCAGCTCAGTAGATAGATTCCCTTCATAGGTGGAAGGGATTGGGAGAGTCTCAACACAAATGTCTATATACACCCTCTTATCCGCGTCAGGAACTTCAACTGACCTCTCAGCTTTGATAGCCCTTTCATCCTCAGAAACTATAGGTGAAGTTGGTAGACACATGCCCCTTCATCCAGCCCACCAAGGTCAGATGTAACTTTAACAACCACCAGTGCCATGGATTGATCCTCTTCATGAATATTAGTGGCCCACTAAACATCACTAGGAGGCTGTGAAAGTCTGAGAAGAGACTAGTCTCCATTACCTCCTTGAATAGGATGGAGTTAGCCCCAAGTAGAATGAAAGTGGAATGGGCACTTATTTTAGGCCCTTCAGCTAGCTCATCCCTCTCACTAGTTGGCTTATCCCCAACAAATGAAGGCACATCAATATCAAAGAAAATAAGATCAAAAGTAGAAGATGCAAAGGAGGAAGAAATAAAAACTCTTTTCATACCTTAAGGGATTGAAAATCTCTCAAGAGTAGGTTGATATGTAGGAGCTCAAGTTAGAACTTGAGCCAATACCTCTGTAGCCTTAACATCTTTAGAAATGTCTTCAGGAGTGAGAGGGCTCTATTGTGCCAAATTCTTGATAGCCTCAGAAGGTTGGAGCTTAGTGAGGTTCTTATATTGGTGAGATAGTAGGGGGCTATCCTTCACCATATAAATATGGTGGTAGTATTTGCTAGCCAACTTGTGAAAAGAACGCTGATTGAGGGTAAGCCTATCGAAGAAGCTAATGACTTGCCTATGCACCTAAGCGAAAGCAGCATTATCCTTATAAGCCCATTCACCACATCACTCACAATGTTTAAATGGTGCATCCTCTATCTTCCCAGCTAGAAGGGAGCCTCCTCCACCCGAACTCTAGCACCCTCCTCCTTTGTAGGCCCCCTATGAAGCCTCTTCAATCTCCTTCCCTAGGTAGTTAGCACCGGAGCCGCTCTAGAAAGCTTGGCGATACTACTTTTCCCCCTCTTTCAAACTAGGGGCATATTAGGAACCTCCTCCTCTTTAAGAAGGTCATCCATTGGAATGTCTTTAGCATTAGCCCCAGCAGGCCCAACCACTTCCTCACTTTCATCGTCAGTGGCTGCAATGGCAAAGGTAGTAGGATCGTGCTCTGACAAGGAGTCCAAGTCCTCATTCCCAAACTTGAAGTTCTTTAGATATTGATACAAGAACTCTTCTACATTCTAGTTCCTTAAGGCTATTATAGCCAGATTTTCCTTAAGGGTTTGCATCCTCAGAAGTCCACTCCTGAAGCAGCGTATGGGTAGGAAGGCCTTATTATCAACAGGGCGGTGAAGGAGGTTTGCTTCTATAAAAGCCTCATTCTTTACCTTGGCAACCTCCTTCAAGATAGCCTTAGCCTTCTTGTTCGCCAGAGGTTCTACAGATTGACCCAAGGTTAGCAATGAAGAAGAAGAGGAAGAAATAGTAAAACAACAAATTGAGAAGACTCACCTGAAGACCTTCGCACATTGTGTGGCAATGTGAAAGCCCTATCAACATGGCGAAGGAAGGAAGAAATCATGTTAAGGCTCCGATCAAAGGAATGATAACAGAAGGCAAGAATTTGAATCCTTTGATCATTAGAAAGGCTCAAGTTCTTCTCAAACTTTTCAACCCTATGCCTTCCCCTATATGCGCCTGGGAACCCGAAGCCCACCTAACCCTTCTTGATGGGCTTCAACACCTTCATAGAAAAAAAAATATTTTTCTAGTTGTCCACCTTATTCTCCTTCATCCCATAGAGGGTTCATAGAGGCTTCTTATGAAAGCACTAGATGTAGGACTCACTGAAAATAGATAAGTTGAAGAACGCGTGGAACATCTTGGCGTTGGGGTCAGAAATTCCCAGCACATAGCAGACTGCCTCAAAACAATGTAGGTCTTAGATGGAGTTGGGCATCATCATCATGTGATTTACTTAGAAGTACTCAAAACATCTATAGAAGAAAGGAGATGGAGGAAAGAGCAACCCCCTGATCATATGCTTGTATACCAAACATAATTCCACTCCCCCTTTACCAACTCCACTGTTGTGTTATTTGAGAAGATCCTAGCATCCAGGGAAGGGTGAGTAACATGGATTTACTCAGACATATAGTTCATATTCTCTATGAATGTTCCAAAACTAAAGGTTATGGGGGTAATATCTTTCATATACAGCCTCACCGTACTATTTATGTAGGAAATAGTGTCTTGAGCCTTGCTCTGCTTCTGAGCCTTCTCAACTTTAAAAAAGTTCTTCTTTTGTTTCTGTGAAGGAGCTATGAAGTTTTAAGAACATAAAGGAAAAAGAGAAGAAAGTTGAAGAAAGTAGGAGAAACGCAGAAGAACAAAGAAAATGCAGAAGAAATAGCAGAAATTCAGAAAGTTAAAATGAAAGAGGATGGCTAGCTTTTATAGAAGCCCAGGAGGAATTAAATTCCAAAATGAAAAGGCACCTGGCAATAACCAGCATCCAGTAACTGCTCAAACCCTTATTGCTCAGCATAAGTACGCCAACTGCTCTGCCACGTGACAAGAAAGAATTAGCAGCAATAAAGGTGTTACTACCTAGAAGAGTTGAATGATCTCATCTAGATCGGTGAAGGGTCACATCTATTCAATTCAGAAGTAGCACAAGCCTCTTGACATCCCTCCATTCGAAATTCAAAATTGGCCGCTCAAACAAGGGGCATTCTATGCCAAGCTCGGTAGACCATCCTCAAATACTCTTTGAGCTGTGAAGCGTTTGAGTGCTAAAACTTAAGGGGGACTACTGATATGGCCCTGCATTAGTATAGTTCAATACTAACTAGGGGGTTTGGATTAATCCGAGCCTTGCAAGTGTGTTGGTCACTCCCCGAACCCTTGGACTCTTCAGGTGTCTAGGCTGTTAGCCTTCAGGGTTCGGACATCTGATAGACTAACTGACTACATCCATCAGTAGCCCTCTAGTCATGTCACGATCCCATCAAGGGGCTTAAATGGATACATGTCCTAGATACATTGGCTCGATCTTATAAATACCCCTCAAAGTACCCTATTCAAGTATGACGTCACATACATACAAAAAGCCACCCAATCTATTTCTGAGAGCTTTATCTTAACTCCTCTATAGTAACTGACTTAATCATCGGAGGATTTACGTCAGACACCAATCCGGCCACCCCTGAATGTTTCACTGTCTTGCAGGTAGACCCAATCCAACTAGAGAAGCTCCATACATACTCTATGAAAGCACTCCACGCATCAAGAACCAACCACTCCTCTTTAATTTTCCATTTTCCAAGGCTTAGAAGATAATGAGACTAGAGTCATCGTAAACTTCCAAGTTACTAATTCTAATCTGAAGAGCTGATTCTAAACCAAAGACATATGCTTCATACTCAGCCTCATTTTTTGTTACCTTGAAGTCTAACTTGATGGCCAAAGCTAAGCTCTCGCCAGTAGGTGTAAGGAACACCATTTTAATACCATATCATTTGTGGTTGGTAGCTTCATCAAAGTATAATTTCCATACTTTAGTTTGGAGGAATAAGATGTCTTCATCAGGAAACTCATGTTCCTCCCAATGATCATCTGTTGGGGTAGCAGCCAATTGGTCGGCAATGACATAGGTTGCCAGGCTGCCATCCATCTAGCCATCTTGCTATCTAGGATAGGCTTCTCTATAAGATACTTGAGAGGACTCTAGTCAGTGAGAACATGTGTGATATATATGAAGGAACAATATGAGCCACACAACGGAAGGTGAAAAATGCGCAAATCGAGATGGTTTGATTTTTTATTTTCAAAACTTTTGAAAAAATGATTTCCTTACCAAAACTCTTTTAGTATGGAGGTTTAATTATTCATTAAACTCTTTAATGAGAACCTAAACCTAAGTTTGGACTTATAGTTTCAATCAAGGATTCTTTTACCAATTTATTATGAAAAACATAATTAAAACTATTAAGGGTATTGAAGTATCAAATACCTTAACTCCCTCCTTCATTTAGCTCCTCAAGTGTGAAGCCTCTAGCTCGATACACATTAAAGCATTCCCAAAGGCTTGTATCTCCTTGTCTCCCTTAAGAAGCTTGAACCCTCTCTTAGTTGCCCAATGCTTTAATTCTTACTCCTTTGTTGAGAACTTGAGACTTTGGAGATTCTTGGACTAAGATGGCTCCACACACTTCTTCTCAAGGCTTTAGAAGAATAATTTATGGTTGAAGAACTCTTCTTCAAAAATAAACTCTCTCTCTCTCTCTCTAAAAGGGTGTGGTGTTTTGGAACTTTCTCTCTCTAAAACTCAAGTTTCCCTCTCTAACATTTAGGAGAAAATCTCAAGCTTGAAGAAGATAAATAGTACCCAACCTTTCTTGTCTTAGCTTGTTAGGAAAAATGACGATGAACCCATATACTTACACCCACACCCCTTTTAACCACTAATCCTTAATTTAAGGAAAAGTGCTTTTAGGAAGATATGTTACTTATGCTAGTATCCAATTGACTTAATTGTCTAGGCAATTAGTCAATTAATCAGCTTGATTAGTATAAGTGATTAGTAGGAATCACTTTAGCC
>CAOJBK015426667.1:0-26583 GCA_948294925.1 Codiaeum variegatum
AAAAAAATAAACTTTATCTAATTAAAATGTAAAAAAATCCTAAATTGTTTACTGCTATTCATAGAACTCATCTTTTTTTTCCAGTCTTTGTTTACACTACCCATGTCTTCATCTTCTAGTCTCGGCTCATTCAATTCAAATTGTTTGAATGTTTACATACACAGTGAGTCTTACTTGTTGACATCATGGAGTTTGAAAAATCTGGGTCGAAGATTTTATCATTGTCAATTTCGTAGAACGATAAGTTTTAAAAATAAAAATTATTTTTTGATTTCTTCTTAATCTTAATTTATTCGATTTCTATGTAATATTAATGTTAGTATTTGGTTTTCAAAGGCTAGAGATTGTGGTCATTTTAAGTGGGTTGATGTTTAATAAGTGATAATTTTGACTTTAGGGTTTTTATTTTTATTTTTTAAATTATATAAAAAAAGAAATCAAAATATTAAATCTACCTAGGTAATTAGAGGTGCTGATGTGGCGACTTCAAGTGATGTGTAGCATGACTGTTTGACAACTGATGACACATCATCGTGCTCTACCGAAAAAATGGACAAAGAATACCAGAATATTATTTTATTTAGCCGGAATATAAAATCAGATATTTCTTAGTAAATCCTATAAATTTGTGATAAATTTGAAAAATAATTAAAAGTTAAAGATTTTTTTTGACAGCCTTAAAATTATGTATTTGTTCTTGCCAAATATGAAATGTGTTGAGAGTTGGTAAACAATGTGTATTAATACGGCATTAATAGTAAAAATACATGGTCTTCGGCCCATTGTATGTAATCTACCTCCACTGATAGGCTGTGTCTCATATGAAATCTTTGTTTGTAGGCTATGGTAGAGTTGTGCACGATGGGTAACCAGTATCAAATTAAAATTTTGGTATAATTCGGTATATTATTTTTCCAAATTTAAAACTTTTTACAATGTAATATTAAAACAGTTTGATGGTCATTTAGTATGAAATTAAATTAATTTGGTATTTCGATTCGGTTGAAATACTCATCTTTATATTTATCATTGAGATTTTAATAAATTTATTAACTTTTATATATATATATATATATAGTTGGTCTAAAATTTTGATTTATGAATTTTAAATGAAGATGAATCAATTGATATTGTGTGTATATATATATATGTCTAATTGACACATACAATGAATCTAATTGACATAAACAACGCGTCTCTTTGTTTTTTTCTCTCTCATCTTCTTTAGAGATTTCTGTCCCTTCCACTGGTTCTTCATCCTTGGGAAACCATTGGTTACCGTAGGTGAGAGTACCTTTCTCTTCCATCTTTTTTTCTCAGTTTATTTTCAATAATAAAGGTTTTTGTTTCCAATGAGGCTAGATTTTGGTTCCCCCTTTCTGCCAGTCCTTCATGGTGTCTGTTCTCTATAAATAAGTGCAGCCTTTTGTCTCAGCACGACTGCAGAGGCTATAAGGAATTAATCTTTTTGCTCTTGAAGACTCACAAGGTTAGATCAATACAAATCTATCTTGCATGTCATGTATCTAACATATTGTTTTCCTTGAGTATGTGTAGTGTTAATTTTCCAGTGAGAATCCAAAAAAAAGATCTTCAACAGATGCTTTCTTGCTAATGGTGGCTAGAGCTGTACGAGTTTGGCCTCTGTTGGCCCACGTAGTTTAAATTTGTTTTGGTTCACAGAGTTGAATTATTGCAAGTGGATAATTTGTATTTATACGCACATTTTACCCCATGTTCTTGGTCATTTTCTATGTTAAATGGAATTTAATTTGTTTGTTTAAGTGTGTTTCCAATCCTTTTTGAATTCAACCTATTTGGGGGAGCTATGTAGTGATTACCAGGATTTTGGTGCAAAATCAGAGAAAAGAAATAGAAACGGGGCAAAATAGGAGTTCCACCACGTCCTCACGGTCTAACTCATATCCTATGAGGAAGCTCATGAGGAACCCCCTTTAGCTTCTGCCCTCTTCCAACAAAGTAGTAGATGGACAGTAGCTTAAGCAAGTTTCTCACAGCCCATGAGAAGCCCAGTTAAGCTATTGTCCAATTTTGTTCCAGAGCAAAAATTGTACAAGAAAGCTCACACGAGCTGGCTTACAGGCCATGAGACACCCAAAGAAGTACTTTTTAAGGATTTTTAGCCCCACAAAGAGGGTATCTTAGATTTTTGGACCCTAGGAGCTTCTCAAAACCCTAAGAGCCGCCAAGATTTCAAATTTTCCAGATCAAGGAGGAAAAAACCAAGATGGAGATGACTTTTCATCCAAGTTTGGGCAACATATTCAAGGATTAAGAGGATTTACTAGAATTATCATAGGTTCCTTAGATTCTTCTTCTTTTTCTTTATTTTCTTGTTCTATTCTTGCTATGAGCTAAACCATTTCTTGTCTACTTAGATTAGACAAGCTTTAATTAGTTTTGTATAGATTAAACAACTATTTTGCTCAATGAAAGTTATTTCTTTTATTAATTTATGCTTTTGATTTAAATTTATGAACTTTACTTGCAAAAGCATGCTTGCTTGTTTGGTTATATTGTTCTTTCTTTGTTAGAGATAGAAAGATTGAACTTTGAACACTCTTAAGCACATAGGATTGTTGTGTTTGCTAGAGATAGATTCACAAACTCCTAAGATTTTATTTATTCCTTGTTTTTCATGCTTTTTCTAATTGAATGGATTTGAGAAGAGATTCCCTGTCCATTACTTAGAAATTTAGTCTCTTGAGAAAGGGCTTTATCTATTTGTGTTGAATACCGATTTGATAATTGAAAGAAACTTTATTGAGTTGTTGCTTAATATCGCAAAACTAGTTAAAGAGAGTCAAAATCTAGGTAGACAATTTATCATCTTGTTGTTTTCCTCTAAAACTTGCAAAATTTTTGAATTTTGGTAGTTTAGTTTAAATTTTAAGTTTAACTTAAAAATTGTTTCAAAACCCATCACTTGATGATTACTAAACAATAGTTAAGGAGAGTGAGTTAATGCTTGGCCTACAGACAATTCCTTTGGGACAACAATACCGAGACTAATTGAGTTACTACTTGGTACGACCCTATATACTTGTAGGTGTTACGGTCTGCCCGCATCAAGTTTTTGGCATCATTGTTGGGGATTTGTCTAAAAATAGTCAACATTAACAATAACTCTAATATTATTGATTTAGCTTTTATTTTCTTATTTATTAATCATTTTTCTCTTTGTGTTGTGTTTCAGGTAGTTTGCATGATTAGAGCTAGCTCCACAGGTTTAGTTCCTAACAATCTGAAATTGCAAAGGACCTTAATGAGACAAAGGCAAGAGAGGGAGCTAGCTTTGGCTACGGCCATGCCACTTATGGAGGAATTCGATAACGGTTTTGTTCAAGAGTCAAAGGAGGGTATCAAGGAGGTGGAAGTAAAAGTGCCTGGGGCCGAGATGGGGGACCATAATCAAGCTCATTAAATTATGCAAGATTTTGCTTGACTGGGCATGAATGAAGTAAGTGGTCCAATCTAAAGGCCACTAATTGAAGCTAACAATTTTAAAATCAAGCTGTCAATCATGAAATGATTCAAAACTCATGCAAATTCGAGGGCCTTGCACATGAAAATCCCCACAACCATCTTGATGATTTCATCAAAATTTATGACACTTTCAAGATGAACAGAGTGATGAAAGATGCTATAAAGCTAAGGATGTTCCCTTTCTCTCTTAGGGATCAACCAAAGAAGTGGATAAAGTCATTTCCACTAGGTCATTTCACTACATGGGGCCAATTTGCAGAGGATTTTATAGAAAAGTACTTTCCTCCTTCCAAGACTGCTAAATTGAGGAACGAGATCTATTCTTTCATTCAATCGGAGGGAGAGTCACTTTATGAAGGATTTGAGAGGTTCAAGGACTTGTTATTGAGTGTCCTCATCAGGGGTTATCACTTTGGCAACAAATTGAGACATTCACAAATGGTCTCAATTATAATAATAAGAAATACTTGATAGTAGCCAGTGGAGGATCTTTGATGGACAAGACTCTAGAGGAAGTTAGAGAATTGATTGAAGAGATGTCTTTAGCCTATTATTAGTGGCAACCCTCCTCAAGGGACCAACCTAGATTGAGAGCACCATGTGTTTGCTTTTTAGATCTGGTCATTTCCTTGACGGCACAAGTGGATGCCAAATAAGAAGTTTGATGCATCTACCTCATGAACTTCCAGGCACTGAGCTTTATACTATGATAGTTGTGGTGGTGGCCACCATGCTCAAGAATGCCACATGGTTGGTTTTGGTGGAAAGCAAGAGCAAGTTGATTTTATAAAGGGAATGTAAAGAGCTAACAACAATAACAACAACAACAACAGCAACCCCTACTCCAGCACATACAACCCCGGGTGGAGGAATCACCCAAAATTTTATTGGAGAGATCAAAATGAGGAAAGAGGTCCTCCACCAAGATTCCAACCATGGCCTCCTATGCAAGTTCAACCTCCTCCCCCTAGGAAGTGTAGTCTTGAAGAAACTATGGAGAAATTTGTATAAGTAATGGAGACTAGGTTTCAAAATAATGAGACTACTATAAGGAACACCTAAGCTTTTTTTGCAAAACCTTGAGGCTTAAGTGGGCCAAATTGCCAAGTTTTAAAGTGAGAGGCAACTGAGTGCTTTGCCAAGAAATACCAAGGCGAACCCTAGGGCGGAGCTTAAAGCTATCACTCTTAGGAGTGAGAGAAATTTGAAGGAGGTACAAAGCCCAAAGTTATGGTGCAAATTAAGGATGAAGTGAAAAAGGGAAATGGAAGTGAAGAGGTCGAGAAAGAAGAGAGTTTGAAAGAGAACAATGTGGAAAGACCAAAGTCTCCAATTCCGAAGCACAAGCCTTGAGTGCCATATCCGGAAAGGCTAAGGCAAAGTCCAATGGATCCTAATTTAGGTGAATTTCTTTCCCTTTTGAAGCAATTACATGTCAATTTTCCTTTGGTGGAAGCTTTTTTGCAGAAGCCAAAGTATGCAAAGTTCTTGAAGGAGTTGCTTATCAAGAAGGGAAAGTTGGAGGTGGTCTCCGTTGTCCAACCTCAGAGGAGAGTTCATTAAACTTCACAAAGCTACGCTAAAAGCTCAAATATCCAAGGAGTTTTACTATCCCTTACAATTTAGGTAGCTTAAATATTGAAAAAGATTTAGCTGATTTTGGGGCAAGTGTTAGCTTAATGCCCTATAAAGACTTAGAGGCTTTAGGTTTGGGATAGTCTAAACCAATAAATCTTAGCATTCAATTGGCAAATAAATCCATTATCTACCCTAAGAGAATTATAGAAGATGTGTTGGTCAATATTGGCCATTTTATCTTTATTGTTGATTCATTATTGTGGAAATGGAAGATAATATTGACAAATCACTCATTTTGGGTATGCCTTTCTTGGCCACAACTCGTGCCATCATTCATGTGCACATGGGAAAGTTGATCCTTCGAGTCAGTGATGAACACATTGTCTTACAACTCCCTCAGATACGTGATCACACACTCACCTTTGAATGAGTTAATTATTGTGCTTCCATTTCTAAAAAAGAAAGTTCAAAGGATGACTCGAATTTGGTTGATGATATGTGCCAACCGTAACACCCGTAAATGCACGGGGTTGTATCAAGTAGTAAAATCGGTGAGTACCAGTATCATTCTTCCAAGGGATTATACAAGTTCAATCAATCAAGCACCAACTCACTCTCTTCAACTATTGTCTAGCTCATAATTAATTTGGATTGTTAAGCTAATTTTAACTACTTTACACTTAAAAGCTAAACTTTGACTTGGAAAAATTCCCAAGGAAATAGAGAATCAAAAGAGGAAATTAACGATGGAGTAAAGCGTCCACCTAGATTTTGACTCATATTAACTCTACTTGCAAGTTTAACTAATGACCCAATGAATATTTCAATCAATGATCAAGTGGACTTTTCACAAAAACTAGGTTTAATCTATTCTCAAGAGATTAAGCCCCTAATTTTTAAGTAATAGGAAAGGAATCTCTTCTTAATCCTATTCAATTAGAAAAAGCATGAGGAATTAGGGAAAACCACAAACCCCTAGGTGTTTGTGCATCTATCTCTAGCAAACACAACAAACCCTTAAGCTTTTAAGTGTTCTGGGTCTAAACTTTCTATTTCTAGTAAAGTATAAACAACAAAACAAAGAACAAGCTTTCTATTATTATTGATTTGCACAAAATATTAATCAAAAGCAAAACTTGATGAGAAATCTAAACATTCATTAAGTAAAAATATTAATTAATCCATATAAGAGAGTAATACTTGTCTAATATATTAATTAATACATATAAGAGAGTAATACTTGTCTAATCTAGGTAGACAAGTAGATTTAGTTCATGGTTAAAGAGAAAGAACAAGAAAAGTAAAAGAAAGTGCAAAACTTTAAAGAACCCATGAAGACCCAACGGAATTTCCACCAAATTCTTGCTCTAATGTGGGATGATGAATGAAAATCCACCTTCAAAAGCATTTATTGATCTCCTTTCCCTTGGTTTTTGGCTCTTTTTAGGGTTTTGGAAACCCTTAGAATGTTTCAAATGAAAATTTGACCGAAGTCCCTTTTTTTTTTGCACTTTCTAGCCTTTTATAGGTGTTAGAGAGCTTGTCATGGGTGGCCCTCACAGTTTGTGACACTGCCCGTGATAAGTCTCTATGCCTATTACCTTTAGTGAGAAACAGGAAGATCTCACATTCCTTTTCACTGCCTGTGACAGAGCCTATGAGAAGCTTATGTTTCTTTTCCCCTTTCTTTTCCTATTCTTACAGGTGACTACTTCCCTATCACGGCCAGTGACGCCGGCCGTGATAGGCCTTTCTACCCCTTTTCTTCAATAATTTCTCATGGGCTATCCCACAGGCCATGAGGTCGCCATGGGACTTGATTTTTCGATCCATTTTGGTGCATTTTCCTTGCCTTTTGAGCTTGAAATTTGAAATAGTTCCTCCTAGCTTCAAAATTCATTTGATTACCTAAAAGTGGCTGAAAACACTAGAAGAAGCATATCAAATTCAATCTAAAGAGGAAAATTCACCAAGAATATGGAAGATATAATGTGTAATTTGCTAATTATCAAACTCCCCCACACTTGGACATTTGCTTGTCCTCAATCAAACCTAAGCCTAATCAACATACTTTCCCATTTCAATTTATCAAAGACCTAAAAATTGAGACAAACAAAAAGAGTAAAAATCACTTAAATACACACTTTATTTTCACAATGCTTTGGTGTCATGACTAAACTAGGGACACAATAATCGAGTTCGAAATCCATGAAGGCACCATTCTCACAACCTAGCTATAAGGCAATTCAATCACATTATCGATCATTTAATCCTGAAAACATGGCTCTATTAAGTCATTAAGCTTAAGCTCTCCTGGATTTATTCAATTGATCTTTCTTGGGAACCAGAAAAAATTATCTTTTTTAGTGCAAACCATCATGAAAATTTCAAATTCTCAAAGGACCAGACTTAGCAAAACTTGTCATTAGTCTTTTGACGCGAAGGTAAACGCTTTATGGCATCAACCCCTGATTACTCAAGTAGTCACAGACTTATTTAGTAGGCTACTAGCACTATTCATTATTTCACTTTTAGATATCACTTTTTGCAATGTGAAACCAGCGGAATAGATAATAATTTTCAAAGTCCATTTTTTATTTCTTTTTGCATACTTTTCTCATGAGTGCACTTTATTTTCATTTTGGTTCTGTTTCCAAAGAAGACCTATCAAGAACTCAAGTAATAACTCTAGTTTCCTAACCCAACTCATATCAAAGAAAAGGACTAGAAATTCAACCATGACTAAATGCTCTAGAGCCTAGTCATTGGAATCGTGCCAAATGGATTCCTACTATCGACCATTATGTTCAAAATTTAATAAAAAAAACCAAAGTTATTGTGAAAACTAGAGTCTATGTGAGTGATTTAATTTTTTTGTCCAATTTCTATAGCCCTAGACAAATTGCAAGTGGAACATGTATTGTGTTGTGCTTAAGTCTGTTGTTCTTGTTTCAAGCATTCATGCATAATAAAAATTCAATCATTATACAATCATGCCTAAAATATAGTATATGGGAGTACCTATTGTGGAACCTCAATATCCATGGGTTTATTAACTAATTGGCAATTGGCACAGACAATACGACCAGTAGCCTCACATGGATTTTCATAACCCTGTTGTGCAAAAATGGGATATGCATTTGAAATGGATGACCAAGTTATTATATATATATCATTAGCGATACGGAAATGAAACGAGTAATCTCATCCTTTATCCACGCTAAGGTCTTTCTAGTTTGCATGGTCTAATCATTGATCCTGAAAATTTCTACAATAAAATTAGTTAGGTCTCGAGTATAGTTCCCTATCCACGATACTACTATTTACTAAAAAATTGCTATTAAAATATAAACTATAGGATGAAAATCCCTTGTATGTATAGAAATATAGAAAGAAGAAATATATAGTATATATAAATATAAAGATATAGAATATAAAATATATATTATATATATAAAGTAAGATTTTGAATGTTTTGCTTATGGATAAAATGGTAAACATTTTAATTGGATTCATGGATCATTTCATTTTCAGTCATTCATTGAATGATAAATCACTACAAGTGACGGAGAGACACGATTTAAATAATGGAAAATAAATCATTTAAAAATTTTATCGAGGATGATTGGAAAAGTGGAAATAAGACCAGATATAATTTGATCATTATGAGAAAATCCAAAATCTTTGTAGACAGAGTCGATCATTAGTTCCCATTCGTGGGGTGAATGGAATCCTATACATAAATCCGTTAATAAAATAATCGAAAAAGCTTTTATTGCGTCACTTAAGTTATATAGGAATTCTTGAACCCAAGAATTAAGAATAATAAGTTCTTCATTACTTAGAATAGAATAACCACTTAGAATAATGAATCAGATTATATTAGTCGAGACGTCTAAAAGCGTATGGATATGATCCTCGTTGTGCATCTTGATCAATTGGATCATTTCTTTGTGGATTCTGATACCAAACTTTTGTAAATGTATTTTCGGGTATTCCTTTATCATTTCGTCCAATTGAACGAGTTCCTCTAGATCTAAGAATTTTTCCAGAATACTTTTTTCCTGGATATCATTTAAACAAGTTTCATAGTTACTAATATTACACCAATTAATAACCCAAGATTCAAAGTTTTTTTAAATAAAATTGAGATCCACCAGGGAAAAACAATTATAGATGTAAGATATAGAAGGGGAATAAATATATATTTTTTTTCATTTGTGAATTTTTAATGAACCCACTCTATTTATTGATTCTATATGATCTAATATTTCTATTAAGCATAAGTTCTATTACAAAGCTTTGAACCTATTAATCTATTCCCCATTTTTTTGTGAGTTAGTGGTTAGTCTTTGAATTTTGAAAGAAAAATAAAAAAATAGCCAACCTTTCCTATATTCCACTATTCTGCAGGAATAATTAAGAAGGATTTCTGAATACAATAACATTGTGGTATGAAAATCAGTGGAAAAAGACGGGGGAAAGAAATACTGCCCTGAAATGGAAGGTGTCCAACCTTCCCAAAACAATAATCCGAGTTAGAAAGTTAAGAATTATGCTAGATATCAAGGTTAGTCTTTTTGGTTTCACAACAAAATCACAAAAAAAATATAACAATCATCCTAAAGTCAAATGAAATAAAGAAAAAGAAACTAGTTCAACACAAATAAAGATAGAGAGTTTTGAGTGAAGAAAGATCAGCCATGGAAATGTACCTAGAATGAGGGGCTGTCAGATGCATACTCCACCTCATCATCGACTTTTGTCTTCGTATCCAAGTTGGAGTGTGTCTCAATGGCCGGAGAGCTACTCTCATGAGTCTCCGTCTCTACATCACTACTCTCTAGTACTTGTTTGAGGCTAAAGGGGGCTGGAGTTACTTCTTCTTCGACAAAGGTGGCTGGAGGTGTGGTGGATAATGGTACAACAGAAGTCCCCATGGGTCTTTAAGGTGACTCTGTTCTCTTAGGGTTTTTAAGGCCTAAGTGCTTCAATATCTTGCCAATGACCTTGCCTAACCAATGATGATGCTTCCTTTTGTGGTTCATCTCATCCAGCATCTCCCTTTATTATTAATGCACCCTCCCAATTTCCTCTTGAATCTAGTGCATACCCTCCTCAAGTGATGGCCTAGGGGGGACAGAAGGTCCGATAAAAGAAGGACGAACTGACAGAGAGGGCAAAGCTAAAGTCTCCAAAGGGGGAGTAGGAGCTTGAAGTACCCTTGTATTCAAAGAGTGTGTCATATTGGAGAGGCACTTTGGATTGAATAAGATCATGCTTCCATCTCGTCTCATTGTGCTCAAGTGGTTATCCTCCTTGAGCCTTTTTGCCAACCGGGTGATGTAGCTACCCCTATGAAGACCACCATCACTCCTCTTTGTCTTTGCTTACTCATAAAGAATCTTAACCAATTGCTGAATGACATTGAGGTGAATGTGCTTCTTCATCACATACATGTAGAAGAGGTCTGTACTAGTAACGTGCCCCCATGAATCGGTGCAGGAAGTGATGGACCTCTTCACTATATAGTGAGCATATCTCATGCCCGTGGAGTGAAACTTGGAGCCTTTAACTTTTCCCTTGTCCAAAGCTCCTCCAGATGGAGAAAACTCTCTCCAAATATTCTTTGATTTTTCATGGACCCCATCCACCCAATCGAAAGAAGTGTCGGTGAAAGATGCTAATGCAAGATCCTTCGTCTTACAAATACCAAAGTCGATAGCTAGGTCAGTAATGCTATTGGTGAAGATCTTCGGACCTAATTGAAAGGTGATATGTTACGTTGTCAAGCTCTTTTCCTTTCTATCCATATCCAAAGTGTAGAGGAACTCAAGGGTGAGTTCCTTGTAAGCTGGCTCGAAAATGTCATAGAATTCCCTCCATCCGGGCTATAGAATCATGTCTTTGAAATCAGCCTCCAAATTGCACCTTTTGATATCATTTCAGTCCACCGAGCATGAGATGAACCACTTCTTGTTCCTAATAAGTGCCAATCGGTCCTGCTACCATTTTTGCTCGAATTTCACGCAAGGGTGCACATGATTGTATGTTAAAGCCTATTTCCCCTTTTTGGTAGGTTCTTGAGTGGATTTCCTTGGTGGTTGTTGCCCTTTTATGGGTGGGCTAGAGGATGTGGGGCATTTGCTGGCTGCTTTGGAGGAGACAACGACCTTTGATGATGTTGACACTTTGCCCATTGTTTGCAAATAAAATCATAACACAAAAGCCGAAGAAAGCAAACCATCATCGTTAGTTGTTAGTGAAAAATTAAAATTAGGCATGGTAATGGCTAGGATTAGATTGTTACCAACCTATAAAAAGCACAAACTAACCACAAAAATAAGTCCCAAGCACCCCACTCAAGTCCCCCTCACACTTAGCATATTCCATACATAGCATAAAATTTGGCATTTTGGAAAAAAAAAATGCTCGGTGTGGTGTGTGCTCAAGAAAATGTAAACAAAGTGAGAGGGGGTCATTTTTAAAGTTAAACAATTTCAAAATGCTTGAAAAATAAAGCAAAACTTGACCTCCAGTTCACTTAGGCATTTCATTGAACACCTTGTAGGCACACATTACAAACATACTAAAATGAGTAAATCACACCACAAAACTCTCCCAATCTATGAAATGTGAGACATAAACAAGGTTCAAGGTGTTTAATCACAAAACCCAAAGGATTCATGTAAAGCAAATTGAAAATTTTGGGGTAAAAAACCCTAACACATAACTAATAGATAATCATTAAAATAAAGATAACAAAGAGAAATTAAGAACAAAATAACAAGTAATAAGAAGAATTATGCAACAAATGTCAACAAAAAAAATGCAAAACTAAGACCTACTATCAAATCACTAACATGAACTTAACACAATTTCACAAGAAAAATGTAAAAAGAAACAAAACGAGGAAGAGAATAAAAGAGAAAAACCTTGAATTCTTTGATGTTTGGAAGGAAAAAAAATGAAGTTAAACCTTATTCTTAAGGATTTAAGAGTGTTTAGTGTGAGAGATTTTAGCAAAAATGAGAACTAAATGTAGAAAAACGTGTTTAGGGTTATTAAAAAGGGTTTGGAGTAAAACAATGGGGCCTAGCAAAAATGCAGTCACAGAAGGCTCTCACGGGCACTGTCATGGCCCCTGTCAGAGCCTGTGAGAAGTTACTGGACTATTTTTGCTCATGCCACGATCTCCCCTCATAGCCTACAAATTCCGCCTATGCCAGCCTTATGAACTAGCCCAGAGAGCTCTCACGGTCCCTGTCCTGGCTCGTGATGGAGCCAGTGAGAAGCTTCTGAACCCTAAAAAATTATGTTTTTCAACTTGTTTCTCATGGTCCGTGAGAGGGATCATGATAGGATATTGGACTGAAATTCTTAGCCCTATTTACAATTATGGTTACCTTGGTTTGAGCAAAGGGTTTTTGGGACATTTCATGACTCGAACTACTCACCTTTTCTTGCTGATTATAGCCCCGAACACCTGCAAAAACCTCCAAATCAAGTGTCAAATCCATCTTCACTCAAATAACTCAAAAGAAACTAACTAAAATAAAAGTAAACATACTAAGCTTTAAAGTAGAGGGTTGCCTCCCACCAAGTTCTTATTTAACGTTGTCTTAACTGGATGTTAGGTGAGGTTTTCACCCCACCTCTTGGGACTCCTCAAACCCTCCATGGAACCCACTTTTTTCAAAACCATACTTGATAATTCAAACGTACCATGGATCTTTAAGTTCAAAATTTTCAAACATGACTCAAGAAAGATTTTTAGAAGCCATACCTTTTCACCATGTTTAAGCTTTACTTCCTTCTTCACCTTATGCTTCTTTACCCTCTTTTTATTACTCACTTTCTTGGGGGCCATGGCTTGATTCTTTGGGACTTCCTCTAAGTTTTTCTCCTTGGTTACCAACATTTCTTTTCTCTGTTTTAGTACACACTCAACAACAACTTTGTCATCCAAATTTAAACTCCCCTTTAAGCCTTCATTTTCATCTAATGAAGTACAAAAATTGACTTGCTCAAGGGATTGTGTGTGTACATTGATACTAGGGAGCTGAAAGATAATGCTCTCATCACCCACTTTTAAGGTTATCTTTCCCTCATACACATCAATGATGGAATAGGCGGCCAAGAATGGCCTACCCAAAATTAGTAAGTTGTCGACATTGTCTTCTATATCGACAACAAGAAAATTGATAGGGAAAATAAAGTGGCCAATCTTGACCAACACATCTTCTACAATACCCTTAGCGTAGATGACAAACTTATTCGCTAATTGAATACTTAGATGTATTGGTTTGGGCTCACATAAACCTAAAGTCTTAAAGACTTAGTAAGGCATTACACTCACACTTACTCTAAGATCGGCTAAAGCCTTTTCAATGTGAAAACTACCTAGAGTACAAGGGATAGTGAAACTCCCTGGATCTTTTAACTTTTGTGGTAGTTTACGAAGGTTTGTAGAGTTTTCCTCCAAAAATTTAACAATGGACACCTCCTCTAGCTTTCCCTTCTTTACAAGCAGTTCCTTTAAGAACGTTGCATACTTCGGAATCAACAAAAGAGCTTCTACCAAAGGAATATTTATATCTAATTGCTTAAATAGGGAGAAAAACTTACTATAATTAGAGTCCATCGCATTTTTCCTAAGCTTTGTTGGATATGGCACACGAGGCTTATACTCCAGAATCGGAGATTTGGGTCATTCGACCTCTTCCTCTTAAGTTTTCTCTTAAACTTTCTCTTGTTCACCCAACTCTTCACTTCCAATTTCATTATCAATTCCACCCTCCACTTGGACCATGACCATGGGTTCTTCAATTTCTTCTAATCTCTTTCCACTCCTAAGAGTGATTACTTTGAGTTCTGCTCTTGGATTAGCTTCTATATAGCTAGGTAGGGAACCCAGTTATCTATCACTCGAGAGCTTGGCAATTTGACCCATTTATGTTTCAAGATTTTGTAAGGAGGCTTGTGTGCTCCTGTTAATGACATCTTGATCTTGAAACCTTACGTTGGTAGATTGCACAACTTTTTCAATCATTTCCTCAAGGTTGGCCTTTTTGGGTTCAAGCGCTTGAACTTGCATTTACATGGGAGGTTGGGGCCTTTATTGCAATCTCTGTGGAGGACCCTTTGCTCATTGTTGCTCCTCTAAGAAAAATTAGGGTGATCTCTCCACCTGGGATTGAAAGTGTTTGAGTAGGGGTTTGTGCCCACCCTTTTGCATATTTCCATGTAGTTTGCTTGTTCTTAGTCCCCAATTGAACCTATAGAACCTAACATATTACATTCTTGAACGTGGTGGCCACGACCACAACTCTCATATAGCATCATTCGTTGCCTTGAGGTACCCGAGGTGAATGCATCAAATCTCTTGTTTAAAGACTCCTTTTGAGCCGCAAGGGATGTGACCATGTCAATGGAATGAGTGCCCGATGCTTTTAACCTTGGTAGATCTCTTGAGGAGGGTAACCATTAGTAGTAGGCTCTATAAGTCTTCATAATTAACTCCCATACCTTTTTTAGAGTCTTTGAATCTAATGATCCTCCTTCGAATGCAATTGAGAGTTGCCAGTTTTGATAGTAGAGATCATTTGTGAAACTCTCCACTTGTTGCCACAATTCAAACCCATGGTGTGGATACTTAAGAAGAAAATCTTTAAATCTCTCCCAACCTTCATAAATAGACTCTCTCTCCGGTTGCACAAAGGAATAAATACCTTGTCGGAGCTTAATGATTTTCGCGAGAGGAAAGTATTTCTCAAGGAAAGTTACTGTCAATTTCCCCCATGTTGTGAAATAATTGGCGTGAAAACACTTTAACCTAGTGGGAAAAGACTTTAACCACTTCTTCGAGTTGTCACTCAAGGAGAAAGGAAACAACCTCAACTTGATAGCATCTTCCGATACCCCATTCATCTTGAATGTATCACAAATTTCTACAAACTCATCCAAATGGGTATGCAGATTCTCATGAGCTAAACTTCCATACTGGCAGGAGTTTTGACTTATCTAGATAATGGTCCGCTTAATTTCAAAGTTTTTGGTATCCACCAGTGGCCTTCTAATCGGACCACCAACATCATTTAAATAAGCTTGTGCAAAATATTGCATGGTTCTCCTCACACGAGCATCATTACCGTTACCATTCCCGTTGCAATTTCCGTTTCCATTTCTATTTCCATTGCCATTGCTGTTGCTGGCTCCTATGGCATTCCTGTTACCATTGCCACCATTATTATTTAACCCTTGATTTCCCTCCATCTCAACTTTAGGATCTTCTACGTTCACCTCAAAGCCACTCTCTTCCGATTCTTGAACCGATATACTATCAGACTCTCTGGAATTGGATCATCTCCTTCCAAAGCTAACCCCTTTTGTTGCTTTTTAATTCGTTGGTTTTCGAGGTTGTAAGGGAGTATTTGAGATGAGTTAGCTCTAGTAATGCACTGTCACCTGAAATGAGATAAAGAGAGGAAATGCAATTAAATACAAAGAAAATTAAAGGCTAAATCAATAACATTGGATTTATTATTAATGTTGATCATATCAAACCATGAATAAATCCTCGGCAGCAGTGCTAAAAAATTGATGTGTGCTGACCACAACACCCGCTAGTGCATGGTGTCGTATCAAGTAGTAAAACTAGCGAGTATCAGTATTTGTTCTCCCAATGGATTATACGGGTTCAATCAATCAAGCACCAACTCATTCTTCTCAACTATTGTCTAGCTCATAATTAATTTGGTGAAGGGTTTTGGAAGTCATATCTTTTCACCATGTTTAAGCTTTACTTCTTTCTTTACCTTACGCTTCATCACCCCCTTTTTATTACTCACTTTCTTGGGGGTCATAGCTTGCTTCTTTGGGACTTCCTTCGATATTTTCACCTTTATTTCCTCCTTGGTTATCAACATTTAATTTCCATGTTTTGGCACACACTCAATAACAAATTTTCCATCCAAATTTAAACTCCCCTTTGAGGTTTCATTTTCATCCAATGAAGTACAAAAATTGACTTGCTCAAGGGGTTGTGTGTGTGCATTGATACTAGGGAGTTGAAAGACAATGCTCTCATCACCCACTCTTAGGGTTATCTTTCCCTCATGCACATCAATGATGGCATGGGCGATGGCCAAGAATGGCCTACCCAAAATGAGTAAGCTACCGAAATTGTCTTCCATCTCAATAATAAGAAAATTGATAAGGAAAATGAAGTGGCCGATCTTAACCAACACATCTTCTATAATACCCTTGGGGTAGATGATATACTTATCCATTAATTAAATACTTAAATATGTTGGTTTGGGCTCATTTAAATATAAAGTCTTAAAGACTTGGTAGGGCATTACACTTACACTTTCCCCAAGATCGGCCATAGCCATTTCAATGTGAAAACTACCTAGAGTACAAGGGATAGTGAAACTCCCTGGATATTTTAACTTTTGTGGTAGTTTGCAAAGGTTTGGAGAGTTTTCCTCCGAAAATTCAACAATGGACCCCTCCTCTAGATTTCCCTTCTTTACTAGCAGTTCCTTCAAGAACTTTGCATACTTTGGCATCTGCAAAAGAGCTTCTACCAAAGGAATATTTATATCTAATTGCTTAAAAAGGGAGAGAAACTTACTATAATCAGAGTCCACCACATTTTGCCTAAGCTTTGTCGGATATGGCACCTAAGGGTTATACTCAATAACTGGAGATTTGGGTCTTTCGACCTCTTCATCTTGAGTTTTCTCTTAAACTTTCTCTTGTTCACCCAACTCTTCACTTCCAATTTCATTCTCAATTCCACCCTCCACTTGGACCATGACCTTGGGTTCTTCAATTTTTTGTAATCTCTTTCCACTCCTAAGAGTGATCGCTTTGAGTTCTGCTCTTAGATTAGCTTCAGTATAGCTATTTAGGGAACCCAGTTGTCTATCACTCAAGAGCTTGGAAATTTGACCCATTTGTGTTTCAAGATTTTGTAAGAAGGCTTGTGTGCTCCTATTAACAACATCTTGATCTTGAAACCTTACATTGGTAGATTGCACAAATTTTATCAAATCCTCAAGGTTGGCCTTTTTGGGTGGAGGGGCTTGAACTTGCATTTGTTTGGGAGGTTGGGTCCTTTCTTGCAATCTCGGTAGAGGAGCCCTTTGCTCATTATTGTTCCTCTAAGAAAAATTAAGGTGATCTCTCCACACGAGATTGAAAGTGTTTGAGTAGGGGTGTGTGCGCACCCCTTTGCATATTTTCCATGTAGTTTGCTTATTCTTGGTCCCCACTTGAGCCTATAGAACCCAACATATTTCATTCTTGAATGTGGTGGCCACCACCATAACTCTCACATGGCATCATTTGTTACCTTGAGGTGCCCGAGGTGAACGCATCAAATCTCTTGTTTAAAGACTCCACTTGAGCCGCAAGGGATGTGACCATGTCAATGGAACGAGTGCTTGGCATCTTTAACCTTGGTAGATCTCTTTTGGAGGGTAACTATTAGTAGTAGGCTATAGACATCTTCATAATTAACTCCCATACCTCTTCTGGAGTCTTTGAGTCTAATGATCCTCCTCCGAATGCCATTAAGAGTTGCCAGTTGTGATAGTTGAGACCATTTGTGAAACTCTCTACTTATTGCCATAATTCAAACCCATGGTTTGGACACTTGAGAAGCAAATCTTTGAATCTCTCTCAACCTTCATAAATAGACTCTCCCTCCGGTCGCACAAATGAATAAATCTCTTGTCGGAGCTTAGAGGTTTATGCGGGAGGAAAATATTTCACAAGGAAAGTTACCGCCAATTGCCCCCATGTTGTGAAATGACAAGTGAGAAAAGACTTTAACCACTTCTTCGGGTTGCCACTCAAGTACAAAGGAAATAACCTCAACTTGATAGCATCTTTCGATACCCCATTCATCTTGAATGTATCACAAATTTCTACAAACTCATCCAAATGGGTATGCAGATTCTCATGAGTTAATCTTCCATACCGACAGGAGTTTTGAATCTTCTGGATAATGGCCAGCTTAATTTTAAAATTGTTGGTGTCCACCAGTGGCCTTCTAATCGAATCGCTAACATCATTTAAATATGCTTGTGCAAAATATTGCATGGTTCTCCGCACGTGAGCATCATTACCGTTACCATTCCTATTTCCATTGCCATTTCCATTTCTATTTCCATTGCCATTGCTGTTGCCGACTCCTATGGCATTCTTATCACCCTTACCACCATTATTATTTAGCCCTTGATTTCCCTCCATCTCAACTTTAGGATCTTCTACGTTCACCTCAAAGGCACTCTCTTCCAATTCTTGAACCGATATATTATCAGACACTTTTGGAATTGGATCATCTCCTTCCAGAGCTAACCTCCTTTATTACTTTCCAATCCGTTGGATTTCGGGGTTGTAAGGGAGTAGTTGAGATGAGTTAGCTCTGGTCATGCACTGTCACCTGAAATGAGATAAAGAGAGGAAACACAATTAAATACAAAGAAAATTAAAGGCTAAATCAATAGCGTTGGATTTATTGTTAATGTTGATCATATTAAACCATGAATAAATCCCCAACAATGATGTTAAAAAATTGATGCGTGCCGACCGCAACACCCGCAAGTGCATGGTATCATATCAAGTTGTAAAACTGGCAAGTACAGATATCATTCTCCTAATGGATTATACGGGTTCAATCAATCAAGCACCAACTCACTCTCTCTCTAGCTCACAATTAATTTGGATTGTTAAGCTAATTTTAACTACTTTAAACTTAAAAACTAAACTTTTACTTGGCAAAATTCCCAAGGAAATAGAAAATTAAATTAATGATGGAGTAAAGCGTCCACCTAGATTTTGACTCATATTAACTCTACTTGCAAGTTTAACTAACGACCTAATGAATATTTCAATTAATCATCAAATGGATTTTGACTCATATTAACTCTACTTGTAAGTTTAACTAACAACCCAATGAATATTTTAACCCTTTGTCAAGAGATTAAGCCACTAATAGAAAAGAAATCTTTTCTAAATCCTATTTAATTAGAAAAAGCATGAGGAATTAGTGAAAAACACAAACCCTAAGTGTTTGTGCATCTATCTCTAGCAAACACAACAAACTCATAAGCTTTGAGTGTTCTAGGTCCAAATTTTCTATTTCTAGGAAAGTATGAACAACAAAACTAAGAATAAACATGTTATTATCATTGATTTGCACAAAATATAGATCAAGAGTAAAACTTGATGAGAAACCTAAACAATCATTAAGTAAAAATGTTAATTAATCCATATAAGAGAGTAGTACTTGTCTAATCTAGGTAGACAAGTAGATTTAGTTCATGGTTGAAGAGAAAGAACAAGAAAAGTAAAAGAAAGTGCAGAAATTTAAAGAACCCATGAAGACCCAATGAAATTTCCACTAAATTTTTGCTATTCTTGCTCTATTGTGGGATGATGAATGGAAATCCACCTCCAAAAGTCTTCCTTGATCTCCTTTCTCTTGATACATGGCTCTTTTTAGGGTTTTGAAAATCCTTAGAATGTTTCAAGTGAAAATTTGTCCAAAGTCCCCTTTTTTCTACATAAGTAACACTGCCCGTGACAAGCCTCTGTGCCTGTTGCCTTTAGTGAGAAACAGTAAGCTCTCATGGTTCCTGTCACGGTTCATGACAGAACCCATGAGAAGCTTATGTTTCTCTTCCCCTTTCTTTTCCTGCTCTTACAGGTGATTGCTTTGTTGTCACGGCCCGTGACACCGCCCGTTACAGGGCTTTGTACCCCTTTTCTTCAATAATTTCTCACGGGCTGTCTCACAGGATGTGAGGTAGATCATGAGCAGCCCTGAAACTTGATTTTTTGATCTATTTTGATGCATTTTTCTTGCCTTTCAAGCCTGAAATTTGAAATAGCTCCTCCTAACTTCAGAATTCATTTGATTACTTAAAAGTGGCTGAAAACACTGGAATAAATACATCAAATTAAATTTAAAGAGCAAAATTCACTAAGAATATGGAGAAAATAATGTGTAATTTGCCAATTATCTGTTGATAATGCTTTTGTTAAGTGTGTTGAACAACATGGAAAGGAGCCAGTAAGCAAGAAATTGGTGTCGACGAAACCCCCAATGGAGAAGGTTGAGAAGCCCAAGAAGGTGGGCAAGAAAAAAGGTGAACAAGATGGCTAAGAAAAAGAAAGAGCAAAAGCTTAAGCAAGGCGATCAAGTATGGTTGCCAAACTACTCAGACTATAATAGCATTTTCTTCCTAGTACCTACTTATGTATCAGGTCAGGTCACTATGTCTTTTAAATCTACTAATAATGTTACTATTGTTGCTGGCAATAATGATCTGTCTGTTATTAAAAATAATGCTTCAATTACTACTAGAGCTATGAATTCTGGTGATATTGGTAATTCTACTAATAATTCTGATAATGTTGCTTGTAATGAGTTTAATGATCATGCTTTAACTACTGTAATTTCATCTTTTATGCCTCAGTCTGATAATGTTACTGGTATTGAGTCTTATATGATTGAGTCTGATACTACTGCTAATAATGGGTCTACTACTATGATTTCATTTTTTATGCCTCATTGTAATAATGTTGTTGGTAATAATTCTTCTATGCCTCAGTCTAACATTACTGTTGATTATTAGTCTAATGTTCATTTTTCTACTAAGATTCAATTCTCTGTAATTTTTGGATCAGTGAAGAATGTATTATACACTAATGTGTAATTTTGAGATATTTATGGTAATATTCAACTCAACTTTGAAAAAGATCAAGGTGTGACTATAATCCTTGATACATCAGACTTATCTCACTTTTTCAATACTTACTATTTCAGATATTATAGTCTTATGTATCCAATTGAGGGTATTAGTTTGAAGCATTCTAATTGGCATCCAATGATTACTAGGTCTAAAAGAGGCATTTTTAAAAAGAAGGTGTTTCTATCGATCCTAGTATTATAGAACCTCATAATTATAAATTAGCTTAAAGTTTCCTATGTAGAAACAAGCAATGTAAGAAAAAATGGATCCTTTAACTATATAAGACATTTGAACTCTAGTTTATTTACCTCTTATTTTAAATGTAATGAGTTGTAAATGGATATTCAAACTCAAAAAGAATGATGATGGTTCTATATCCAAGCATAAAGCTAGATTATTAGTAAAGGGAGTTAATTTTGATGAAACCTCCTTACATGTAATAAGGCATACTACTGTAAGGTTAATTTTAGGGGTTGCAACATGTTTTGGTTGGAAACTTCACCAAAAAGAAATTGTCAAGAATGCCTTCTTGAATGGATTCTTGAAGTGAGAGTTATATATGTTACAACCTGGTGGTTTTGAAGATTCAGAACATCCTATATATGGATTGAAATAGGCTCCTAGAGCTTAGATTAAGAGATTTACAGTCTTTCCCTCTCTTGGATTTAAATATACTACAATATATCCTAGTTGTTTGTTGTTGTGACTGATAAGTTAGTAGCTTATTGCTACTGTATGTAGATGATATAATCATCACAAGTATTTGTGAAATATCAATCAACAAGTTAAGACAACTCTTCAAATAGAATTTTGGAATGACTGATATAGGGTAGTTGCTCTATTTTCTTGCTCTAGAAATCAAATATCTTTCAGATGGTAGTTTATTCTTATCTCAAACTAAGTATGCAAAATAGAGATGATTGGATGCAATACACACTTGACACCAAATCAAGCTGGAGTGAATTTGTTAAAGGATGAGGACCCCTCTTTATCAGAAGCTAATATTCATTATTTTAGAAGTTTGGTGGGATGTCTGCAATATCTAACTTTTACAAGGCCAAATATTGCTTATAGTGTCAATAATATGTGCCAATTCAATCAAAAACCAACTTATTACCATCTTGTTGCCGCTTAACCGATGTTGACATATATATATATATATATACACACTTTAATGGTGGCACTTACCACAAATCCAATGCATCATTCCAAAATGAAGCATGTAGAGGGAGATGTGCATTTTAATCTGTTTCATCAAAGAATCAACTTGCAGATTTATTCACTAAAAGCGTATGTTCCACTAGGCATGTGTTTTTCTATAATAACATGATGTTAGTATTCACTAAGTATGTGGTTTTCAAACTGAGGACGGATGTTAGCTTTAACTATTATGATGAGTAATAGGATTGAAGATCATTGAAGACTGGAGCATTGTTAAAAATATAAAGAAGTCAGTAGCTTCTATACTTAATCTCAGGTAATTGTAGAGAGAAAATTAAGTTGAGTTGAGTTTATCTTCTAAAACGATAAATAAAGAATTCATTTTTTTTGTTTCTAAATAAAAACTATACATGATATACAAAAACAAAATAACAATTAAAAAACAAGAAAGAAAATTGAAACACGATGCAATAAAAGCCAAAATAAAGAAATGATGAGATGGGTTGGTGGAAGATGTGGGTATATAAAAAGCCAAAAACCATGACAATAAACCCAAACATTATTCTCGTTTTAGGGCTTTTATTTATACTCGTCATCATTCACAACAATACAAAATTTAATCTCTGATTTGATAGACAAATGCGTTTCATTATATGTGATGATGACATGTCGAATTAGTTATACAAATATGAATTAATATTGCTCTTACAAATGCCTTAATAACTCTGAATTGCTTTTCGATTGAGTGAAGAAACTCCCAATATCTATTCTTTCTTTCTTTCCAAAATTAATATCAACCGTCTGATGATGAAATGAACAATCATCGGACAATTTTCAGATATGTTTGATTTCTTATGATGTATGTGAGAATGGGTCACTTATGTCCAATAACTACCATTTTAACGGAATTGATTCCCACACTTCAAAATTTCTATTTGTATTATTTCTAAAAATTTCTTATTTCAAAAGTTCTAAGTTCATATGCTAAAAATTTTCAACATTTGTTGATCAAATCATTAAAAATATTTTAAAATATGAATTGAATTTGATTTATTTGTATAAGGTGAAATCAATTCAAAAAATTAATTAATTAATTAAATCTTTTAGCTAAAATATTATCAAATAGTTAAAAAATTAGCAATTATTTTTTATTTTTGAAATAAAAGATATTAAAAATTGAAAAATAATAAGGTTCAATTAAGAAGTATATAAAACAATAGAATTAAGTTACTTCATAGAAAAGAAAATCATTTTGAGCACCAGACTATGAAAAATTGAAAGTGAGTTAAGGCATGTTCTTTTCATCTGATTTTTACTGAACTGAAATTATTTTTACTGATTTTAAAATTTTTTAAACTTATTTTTATTGATTTTTATTGAATAAAATTGATTTTTATTGATTAAAATTAATTTTACTAAATTTATTTTTTAAGATGAAGAAAATATGGTCTTACTAAATAGTAAAATTAATCTAGTTCATCTATTTTATATATATAATAGTTGTCTTTATATCATAAAATTATGCAATCCACTTATCCATCAATCTTTGAAAAATTTGTGTTTTTTTTTTTTGAAGCTAGAAAAATTTTGTGGTTGAACATTATAAAGAAAGACACTTTTCAAGTAGTTGCAAAGTGGGGGCCAGAGAAACATATTGAAGACGATGATTATAGATTCTTCTTCTCAATAGGTCATGAGCTTCTTGCAGTTTATAACTTGTAAAAAAAAAAACAGTTAATAATAGAAATAAAATAAAACATAACCCACCACCAGTCCCAAACAAAACTTTTTTTTTTCTCTAGTGGACTTGTCCCTTCACGTTAATCACGCAACTTCATGTGTTCTTCAGTTTCTTACATAACTGACCATCTACCCTTTCTTTGCTATGATTAAATAACAACAAAATGATGAATTTAAATTACTTAATTTTCAAAGATTGTTTTTTTTTTTCTGTTAGAATTTAATAGGACAAAAAGTTGAGATGTTTCACCAAAATCAAATAGTTATAAAAAATGATTGCATGGCTTTTAGATGAGTATATAACTTTAGTGTTTGCAAAAAAAAAAAAGTAGTAGTTGATGTCAAAAGATGTAGGGTTTGTGTTTTTTTTTTTCTTTTAATAAGATTTGGTACCTACAGAATTAGAAATCACCTTTCTGTTAACGTATAGAATGTTAAGCTACAAGTCTATAGAGAGCACAAATTATAGCTACTGCCCCAAAGCTAAAAAGAAAAGCAGGTCAATTGGTCATGGAAAGAAAAGCTTTAATTTTTTGAATAGTCACAAAGAGAGCACTAATGGCATGGTCAGTAATAACAATTAGCAAAGAGAGGGAAAGGCTTAGTCACCAAGACTAGAAAAGCCATTTTTAGGGCTCGAACCTTGGATCTAAGGACGGATAGTCAGCACATCCACTATTACGCCAAGATCTGCCTATAAAAAAAAAAAAACAAAAAAGAAAAAGAACCCTAAGCTAAGCTTTTCTCTTTCCCATTCAATACACTTTCAAAGCTTCACTTTTTTCAGACACCACCAAATCACACCATACTACAACTAATTATTTCTCATACTGACATACTCATAAAGAAGAAGACATACTCTACTGTAGTTGAGAGAGACTCAGTTTCCCTCATAGAGGAACACATACTGTGACAGTGAGAGTTGTAGACAATGACTCAACCTAAAAAATCAATGGATATACCATTTAATTTTATTAATTATTAACTTCCATTTTTGTTTATTTAATAACAGTCCAAAACTCACTTCACAGATCCCAAAGTTATTCTGAAGAATGAGATTTAGCTCAACAGGATCATATCAAAATTATAGAAATAACAAAAAAAAAACACAATTATCTCTATCTCCTCCCATATTTTCCACGGATTTATATAAATTTGTATATAAATAAAATAGCAATAACAAGAACTAATAACAACTAATTTAAATTGTTCAACATCTTACTAAAACAAAATACATAAAGAAAAAAAAATCACTTCTTTCAAAAACTCTTACAAGTTGTTAATATAAATGGGTTTAGATAATTAATAATTTCATCAGATTGATCATTTCTCTATATAAATATAAAATCTTTTCTTTTTTATATAAAGATGGAGAAATATAGGAATAGATAGTGCATCTTGGCATCTAAACTAGACTGACACTCTTTTAGCATTTTTTTTTGTTATTATTAGAGTCTAGGGCAAACCATTGTATTGATGCAAATCACTCCAAGCTTGAACTCCATTCCAGTTAGCTCCTCCTCCGGCCGCTGCTGGTGGTGGATTCTGATTATCATTTCCATTGTTGTTTGAATTCCCAAAGAACCATTCAGTTGTTGTATCACCTTCTCTTCTTGAATTTCCAGCAACATTAACTACTCGTGGTTTTGAAATTTCAAGACTTTGAAACAAAATAGGCTGTGGTTTTTGTGTTTGGTTCTCCATTGAAGACACACTGCTTTCTTTCTGTTCTTCTCCACCATATAGCATAGCTAATCTTTGTTGCTGTAATTTCCAATGTAAATCTTGATTTATTGAACTCAAAGACTCAATTGAAGAAGCAAGACTCATATTAACGTTCATCGAACCAATTTCTGGAATTGCACCAACAAATCCACTTGTAGTTGGGTAATTAAACCCAAGTAAAGAACTCGCTGAGCTTACAGATGGATCAAGGCTAACACTAAAACCAGCTGAAGAAGCATCTCCAAAAGAAGGGAATTGAGTAGTAGTGTTATTATATAACTCAGTTGGTGAAGGGTTTAATCTAGAAAATGAAGATGATAAACCACCAAGATTAAAATCCATAGCTGGAGAAAGACCATGAAAGAATTTGAACCCACCCATCTCAGATGAACCACTTGAATCTTTTGAATCACAAGATAATCTTGAAGAAGAAGATGACTTCATTTTCTTGTTTTTCCGGCAACCACCGCCTATTGGAACATTCCTTAAAGCTCCTCCTTTAGTCCAGTACCTTCTACAAGTCTTGCAAAAATGTCTAGGTTGTGTTAGACTGTAATTGTTGTAGTAGCAGAATTTTGTGTTGGGCGAATCACATCTTGGACACTTTAAAGCTTGTTCTTGTTGTGGCCTTGATGCTGCTGATGAAGACGACGTCGTTTTACGGTTACCAGAAGAGGAGTTTTGATTGTCTTCTTTGGAAACTTGTTTTCCTTGAAGACTAGACATCATATCATAGAGAGAAAAACAAAAGTAAAAAAGAGAAGTTTTGGGGATTATGAGTTATGGGTTAGGGATTTCTTTTTGAGAAGGCAAAGATACTAAATTGATGGGTTTCATGCATGGGGTGGAAGGGATTTGTTAGAAAGTCTTGTGATTTCAATCAAGTGAGAGAGAGTTTGGAGAAATGGAAAATTTTTTTTTAATGTATGAATTTATATTTATATATAAATAATTTTTTTTTAAATAGATCTGATAGAATAAATGAAAAAAAAGGGAAGAAAGGTGATCTCAGTTGGGAAAAAAGGTGGGTATATATATAAAGAGAAAGGATGTGAATGATAAAGCTGAAACTGATCTGGCAGAATAGAGAGAGAAAGAAAGA
>CAOJBK015428332.1:0-12667 GCA_948294925.1 Codiaeum variegatum
CTAAATGGGTGGCTTAGGTAAAAATTAGGGTACGGCCTGCTATTCTAAAAACTGAAAAGCCGAACTAGGCAACTTGCTAAGTTGAAAACCTAAAAAGGGCGGCTTAGGAAAAAAAATTAGAGTTTAATAAATAAAATAAAACATTTATTGAGGTTTTATTCATCTTTTAGAACAACCAAAACAAAGCTTTGAAATAGAAAAATAAAGCAAAAATCAAACAAAAGTCTTATTTTTATAAATCTTGACTCAGACTCAATCCTTGATCTCAATCAAAATAGCAGCTCTCTTGGCTTTCTCCTTTGGCCAACAAGCTTCAATCCACCATCATATATACTCAACAGACTTGACATAACTGTAACCAGGAAATATCATGGCTCTTGTATGATCTCTGATCTAGTGCAAGACAACAGCTTTCGCAATTCGGTCATTCACTTTGGTCACAAATAAAAGCCCATCTAGGGGAACGCCTTGGTCATGACCCATTTGGCAGAGAACTCTAGTCACTTGATACCAAGCCACGTCCTCAAACTTGAGTAAATACACATATTTGAAACCTTGGCTCCTAAGGATAAACCATTTTATCTTATACCAATCAGGCTTCCATAGTAAATCAGAAGGGCTCAACTTCGGAAGCCAGCTAGCCCACTCTCTCTCAAAATCAAAGCGAATTACAACCTACCTAGTGTGGTACCAACCAATAGAATAATTTGGTCTATCAGGTCTAGGAACGATCCTAAGGTGACCTCGCAACCAAACCCGAAAGGAAAAACACACAAATTAGAAAAATGTCAAAGTATACTAAGACAGACAAACATCTATATACCTGAAGTAGAATTAGACTGATAGACCAAGGCTTCCTTAAATGACAATAACGATCAAGGCTAAGCAGCGTCTCAGCTAAAATCATCCTTAGAATTGACCTATCGTCTCCCATATAGAGTATCAGCTCAGTTATCTTTGCATACTCAAAACTGACAGGGCACATAAAAATATAACCCGTAGTTACTGCAAAAGTATAGGCCCTCAATCTCCTAGCTAACCAAACCGAGTCATCCTTTGATTCCTCCTAAAACATAAAGGCCGACGTAGGTAGGTTAACCAAGTCATCATTCACTAAACCTGAAACAACCTCAGTGCTAAAATTCAAAAGCCTCTAGAACGAGCTAAAACAGCCTACCCGCTCAACTGGAACAGCCGAAATAGCCTTGGGATCTGTATCCAGCAAAAATGAAAACTCCTCAAAGGTTAGACACATCTTTTCCATACCAACCCCAAAACGGAATACATGGTCCATAAGGTCCCAAAATCGCATAGAAGTGTTAAGAAAATCCCAGTTAATTTTCACACCCCTAAGGGTCGTAGAGCAAACATACTGTATCTCCCGAGGCTGATCCTCTGCACTTTGTTCAGTTTCAGACACCATCCATGCATCAAATGGCTGAATAAGGGCTCTATGTTCGAAGAAAAAGAATTTGACATTTTTCTGAAAAATAATTTTAATCCCTAGTGATTTTCTACATTTTCATAAAATTTAAACAAAAATCCAATATACAAAACAAAATTTGAAATTATTTTTCACAAAAGCCCACAATTGGGGCCCAAATACAGTCAAGCATAATCATACAACATCCTTAGTATGCATCTCATACATCTCCCTCCGATTACTGGTATCATCCAACACATATGTAGGGGCATCCTCCCAAAGAAGTCTTCACCCCAATGCAAAGGTATGACAACTACTTACAAAGCTCATAATCTGACAAGCTCGGAGCCTTATATAGCACAACATAACATCCAACAAGCCTATAAGTTAGTATGGCATGATCATCAAGACCAACATGACAATTTCAACATTGGCATCCCCAACTTGGCACACTGTAAACCCAGAAGCTGACATCGCATAAGCCCTTAATCTGATAAGGCTGCAAGCCCAGAATCCAACATGGCACCTATGGGTTCACCATCATCAGAATCACCTTCTGCCCGAAGATAATTCAGATGAGGGGACAGTTGTGAACCCTTAATTTTGCACCTCTAGAATTATCGGTTGTCTTCTTACTCTCAAAATTTTGGAACCTAATGGGGTCATGAGTTTACATGGAAAATTTTGCAAGGGTTTACATGGAAAATTTTGCAAGGTTTTACATGAAATATTTTGCATATTTCTAAAGGAAAACCTCATTTTGGTACCATTGCATCAAGCCTATCAATAAGAGCCCAACGGATCTAACCGGGCTCAAAATGAACTTCAAACGAGCCCAAAAAGCCCAAAAAATTGAATTGAACTGAATTAAACCGAACCTAGAAAATCAGGCCCAGGACAGACCCAGGCCCAAAACAACAAGACGCATGCGTGAACGATAAGACACATGCATGAATGACTTCACACATGCGTGAAAGCCTCAACCCAAGCATCAAGCCCTTCACACATGATTGAAGGCCCACGCGCATGTGTGGAGCATATGACACACACGCCTTTTAGTTTTTACGGTTTTTCGAGACGATTCCCTATAAATTCGGCCCTTCAGAATAGAGCCAGAGGAGTAGGAAGTTGGGTTCAGACCTTTTTACCAACTTTTCCAAATGACTTTTCACATGTACCAGATGCTTATAGACACTTCAGAAACACAATTTACAGCCTCCAAAATGAAACATTCAGACGACAGATGCTATAGACGATCCGCTTCCAAACACTACAGACGATCCTTCTAGTTAGTCCAGCCTACTACAGTCAGTTCAGACAATCAACTAGTTCTCTCCGAACACAATGGAGACACGACCCGACTTCATCAAACTGCCATAACCTTCGATTTCCAATCCACGCAAAAACTGTACAATATTCCTTTTACATTCATTCAAGCTGTTATTTTAAGCCCTTTAATTCAGACCAAAGGCATGTTATTTAGAACACTTATTTTAAGCCCTTTAATTCATAATTAAGGCATTTATGAAAACTATTTTCATAACTAAAATCAATCAAACCCTAAAATCTATTTAGGTACAACTCATAATCAAAATCATTTTGACATTAATCAAGTATCAAAATTGGTTAATAGCCTATTGGATAATTATTTTACAAACTAAAATCAATTAGCAACTGAAACAACAACCACCCCATTGTTACCAGAATAGCCCCTTCGTGAGAAGGGAGAACGGCGTGGGGTTTGATTCCCATTCAAAGGGATACGCTGGCAAGCCTTTCACAGCTTCAACCTCAAACACTTTATTTTTCTTTGTTTTTTCATATATTTGTTTATTTTATTTGCATTATTTTATGGTTTCATTGTTTGTTTATATTTTTCAGTTGTTGCTATTATTGTCTATTTGCATTCTTTTTCATTAACTGTGTGATGAATGGATTTTGGGGAATGTGTGCTTCTCCCAAACTATAAGGATGGAGGGGAGATCCCCTGTTATTATCGGATTCCACTATATTCATTGCTTTCTTTGAGGTGTTGTGCCTTCCTTGTCCTGAAGTGGGCTAGAGGATGGATGCCTGGTAAAATCGATTGTATTTATCATTTTGATGCATTGTCATTTATATCTAACATGTTCATGCATTCATCCAATACCACTGTTCATGCATACATGAAAAATCATCTTTTTAATTGAAATTGCATGATAATTAGAGCCAATTTTTTGTTTTAATTAAAATGGTACTATAACTATTTTTCTTAAAATGTTTTTAGATCACGAACCTCGAACCCCCTTTGGTTAAAAGAAAACAGCTTTTCCTTTAGGGTAGAAATTGAATTTTTTCTAAGATGGAGTTAAACACAAAAGATTTCTTGATCACCTTAGAATAAAACTGATTTTTTCTAAAAGTATTAGGTGGCGACTCTAACACTTCACACACATCAAGTACTCCAACAGACATATGTGGATGCACAAATGTTGGAACCCGACCCGCAATCCGCGACGCCCACGAAAGCGGAATTTGACAGGTTTCCTTCGAACCTTTTGTAAAAAAGGATCCGTAGGAGTGCTCTTCAGGGAAGATCCCGCGGGCCTCTCGGGCGGAGCCTCATAATAAGTAATTCAAATATGTTTAAAGAATTTCAAATATTAATCAAATAAATATGGATAATAAAATCCAGACATATATATATATATATATATATATATGAAACCGGGGCAGGTTCAGGGCGGGCAAATACCTCCCCCGGCCCCGCCCCCACCCCGCTTTGGTATTTTTTTATACCGAGTTAACTCGTAATCCACCTCGTAACACGGTCAACCATTGACTAACCCACCCCGGCGGGTCCCCGTTTCTTTCCCTATAAACGAGCTTGTAATAAGATAACCGACGCAAATAAAATTTTTCAAAAATTTTCTTGCAAAGTTCCGATAAAAAACCATATCGATTATTATATTAGAAAATTTTAAATTTGAAAATTGGATAGTTTAGAATAATATTCATAATTCGTAAAAAATTAGTTTTATGAAAGATTATAAAATAAGGAATTCTATGGTACCAAAATAGATTAAAACGGAAGTCCGGATTGCTCGAAACAATTCAATGAAGTTTATAATATTATAATTTCTTCGTCTTTGACTCATCTTTTCATTTTTTTTTTGGCTTGTTTGTTTGCATGTGCTAGTCACATGCACATTATTTTTTTTTTTCATTTTTCTTTCATCTTATTATTATTATTATTATTATTATTATTATTATTATTATTATTATTAACTTAAGTTTAATTACAATTACTCATAATTAATTTTTGAAAATTTACATAAAACCATTTATTAAGGAACACTATTCGATTTAACTATCGAAGATCGAGATATATATTTTTTATGTATTTTTTTATATGCTTTTAACAATATAAAAAATTTAAAATATTAAAATTTAGGATATTAAACTCGAATTATCATAATTATTCACAAAATAATTCAAATAATAATATAATTTATTCAAATATTAAATCATTTTTCTATTAGCTCTTGAGATTCAGGTAAAATTTTGACAGAATCTCCTCTCTTTTTAGAACTAAATCTCTTTTAATAAATAAAAATAAAACATTTTTATTTACTCAATTTATAACAAATCCAATCTTAAATTATCCCTCTTGAGTCCTCCAATATCATGAATAAATTAATATTCAATTTTTAAATCCATTATAAATAAAGCCAATTTAGATTATATTATTTATTTAATTATTTCACTTTTCAAATATAATATTTTTTAAACTATATTAATGTGCAATTAGGTTAAAACATTAAGGATATATAATTAATCTTTTTTTTTTCAATCAAAATTTACAATTTTGATAAAAATATAATTTTTATACTAAAAATCTCAATATTCAAATTTCTAATCTAATAAATAATTAAATGATTATAATATTAAAATTCAATTAATAATCACTTAAAATGCGATAATAATCAATTAATTATCAATTATTCATTGACGTCGATTTTCAACAAAATTAGTGTCAGCGGATTCGTAATAAGATAATCAGTACAAAATTGAATTTTTAAAAATTTTATATAATATTTTGATAAAAAATAATATCGATAATTACGTAAGAAAATTTCTAAATTCAAAAGTTGTGTATTTTTTAACTATCTCCATAATTCACAAGAAATTATTCTTATGAAAAGTCATAAAGTAAGGAGAACGATGATACCAATGTCACTTGAAACGGAGATCTGGATTACTCAAAACAATTTATTGAAATTTACTGATTTTATTTATTTTCTCTTACTTTCTCGTCTTAGTAGACTCTTCTTTCTCTTGTTTTTTTTTCCATATTTCAGAATACACTGGCACTCTCTCTCTTCCATCTTATTTGTTATCTTATCTTTCTTTTTTTTTTTTTTAATAATTAAGTAAAAACAAATGTGAACACACACAAACTCACTCAAAGTCATTCACATACATGTACTTCACCATCACACACGCTCATCCCTTCACTTATTATTATTATTATTACTATTATTATTATTATAACACATACATACATTTCTATATTATATCTATAACTATAATAAATTTACAAATAGAATCAAATCAAAGTTTAAAATAATAACAATGGTTAATAAGTCAAATTTTACTATAGATTTTTTTTTATTTTATTTTTTTGAACACCTGAGTCCTGTTTCAATAAGTTTCTTTCATCTTCTTCTTTTTTTTTTTTTGCTTTAATATATTCTTAATTTTCTTAAAGTTATATATATTAGTATTATTATTTATTTATTGTTATTTATTTGTTACCAAGCAAAAGCCAAGTGGAAAAATATGGAACAAAATTTCTTTGTACAAATCTAATTCTAAGTCTAAATTTTCAAAAATCTAAGTTTTTTTTTTTTAATAATACACTTATTCATGTAATAAAGACACTAATATTTCAATAACACTTTAAAATTTAAACTAAGAATATATCAATTTTGTCAAGTCAAAATATATAACATTTTTTTTAAAAATATAATTTATCAAATTTAACTTTAAATTAATTTACTTCCATGTAAATAATTTTAATAATTATATTTAAGTGTATAGTTAAATCTATTAAAATAACTTCTCCCTTGTGGTTGTAATGGGATGGGATAATCCCCCTAATATTCGCTATCTTCCAAGTGATAGTCCTTTTGTGTTTCTTCAAAAGATCAATCAATCTCTCTTTTTGCTCCTTTGATAGCCTGCTCTTAGGATGATCAGAAGCTTTTTCCTTTACTTCAAGAAGGCATACTCTAAATGATTTGGGAGTACCTTGAGTTCAAGCTCCGAGGAGTCTTCAATGGAAGGCATTGCTTTATCATTGTTGGGCATCTTAATGAACTCAAAAGCCCTATTCCTTTCCATGTATTTATTCTCTTTCAACTGCATAAGCTCTTCTTTTTCTTCCACATCTCCTTCTACTAGCTTTTCCTACATAAGACACCTTTCAAGGGATTCCTTGAAAGCAAAGTTACTAAAAAAGTTAAGGGTCTCATGCTCACAAAGATAATTGCATGAGCACTCATTATAAAAAAAATCGAGGGGTGGTTCAGTGATTTGTTTATATTGAAAGTGAGGGTACCTTCATAGACATCAACGATGACACAGGTCGTATTCAAGAATGGCCTTCCCAAAATCTTTGACACGTTTGTGTCATCATTCAAGTCAATTACCACAAAGTCCATTGAAAATATGAAATCTCCAACCATAACTAACACATTCTCTACTATCTCCTTGGGATGAATAATAGATTTATCCACTAATTAGATGGTAATTTGTGTTAGTTTTGGCTCCTCGATAGCAAGTTTTTTGAAAACTTTATAAGGAATGACACTTGTACTAGCACCTAAATCCACCAATGCCTTATCAATTTCAAGGTTGCCAATCAAGCATGGGATATTAAAACTATTGGGGTCTTTTAACTTTTTTAGCAACCTTCTTTGCAAGAGGGTCGAAGACTTCTTGGACAAATGCACCATAGAGACTTTTTCAAGCTTTCGCTTGTCAGAAAGAAGTTCCTTAAGGAACTTAGCATACTTGGGCATTTATGTAAGAGCTTCAACAAAAGGTATATTAATGTGAATTTTTTTAAATAGTTTGAGGAACTTACCAAATTGTGCATCCAAGCGGTCCTTTTGTAGTCATGCTAGATATGACATCCTTGGCTTGTACACCTTGACCAGTTGTGCTTATGGTTGTTCCTCCCTCTTGCTCACTTCTTTCTCCTTCTCAATCTCTTCATCAACATGGTGGGGTTCTTCTTCCTTACTAGCCTCAATATCTTTATTCTCCTTTGTAATCTCCCCACCCTTTTATCACTCCTTAAGGTGATAGCCTTTAATATCTCCCCTCGAGCTTACCTCAGTGTTGTTTGGCAAAGCACCTAGAGTCCTCTCACTTAGAAGCTTCACTATTTGGCCCACTTGATTCTCAAGGTTTTGTAAAGAAGCTTGAGTGCTCCTATTGATTACCTCTTAATTTTGGAATCTAGTGTCTGTTGATTGAACAAACTTCTCCATCATTGCTTCTAAGCTACTTTTCTTGGGTGGACGGGCTTAAGCTTGCATTTTCATCAGGGGTTAAGGTCTTTGTTAAAATCCCAGTAGAGGACCCCTTTGCTCATTGTTGTCTCTCGATGAAAATTTTGGGTGATTTCTCCACCCGGGATTGTACGTATTGGAGTTTGGGTTGTTTCCTCCCCTTTGCATACCTCCTATGAAGTTAGCTTTCTATTAGTTCCCACTTGACCCGTTTGAACCACTTGAACCCACCATGTTACACTCTTACACATGGTAGCTACCACCATAACTTTTACAATACAATGCTTATGCCTTAGAGGTACCTGAAGAGAATCCATCAAATCTCTTGGTCACTACCTCCACTTACGTCGAAAGAGACCTCATCGTGTCTACAGCATGAGCACCCGATGCCCTTAACCTTGGAACCTCTCTTGGAAATGGAAGCCATCGGTAGTATGAGAATGACATTTGTTCGATTAGCTCCCATATCTCATCCGGATCTTGTCTTCCAAAGTTCCACCTCCGGCCGAAATCAAGTTTTTCCTATTGTTGTAAGTCAAGCCATTGGTGAAAGTCTTTATTTGTTAACTTATGGAGAAGCCATGATGTGAGCGTTTCAAAAGTAGATCCTTGAAACTCTCCCAACCCTCATACAATGATTCCCCTTTTGGTTAGATGAATGAATAAATCTCATGCCTCAATTTGGTGGTCTTAGAGGGAGGAAAGTACTTCTCTAAGAATGCTTCCGCCAATTGGTCCCATGTTGTAAAATCGCCCGGTGGAAAGGATTTAAGCCACTTCTTCAGGTTATCCCTAAGAGAAAAAGGAAATAACCTTAGATGGATAGCATCTTTCATCAAACCATTCATCTTGAAGGTATCACATATCTCTACAAACTCATCTAGGTGAGTGTGAGGATTTTCATGAGCTAGACCCCCATATTGACATGGGTTTTGAATCATTTGGATTATAGCTTGCTTGATCTCAAAATTGTTCACATTTACCGCCGGCCTCCGGATTGGACCTCCAACGTCATTCAAATCGGCTGGTGCAAAATCATGCATTGTCCTTCGTATTTGAGCATTATTACCTTGGTCGTTTCCATGATCGGCACTATCCCTAATGGCATTTCTATTTCCATCCATTCCATCATTACCATTGTTGCCATTGTCACCCTCCATATTGACTTCGGGTACCTCTAGATCTTCAACCTCTATTTCCTCTTCCTCTCCCTCAATTGTACCTTTGGGAACCTCCAAAAGTGGATCGCCTCCAGCCAAAGCTAACTCCCTTTGTTTTCTTTCCCTCCTCAAAGTCTGTTCAAGTTCTGGATTATAAGTATTTCAGAGGAGTTAACTCTGAGCATGCAATGGTACCTTGAATACAATAACAAAAGCAATTACAATTAAATAAAAAGAAAAACAAAGGCTAAATCAATAACATCAGATTTTTTTTTATCAATGTTGATCATATCAAACTAAAAACAAATCCCCAAAAATGGTGCCAAAAACTTGATGTGCTCCGCCACTAACACCCGCAGGTGCACAGGGTCGTATTAAGTAGTATAAATCGGTGAGCCCTGATATCGTTCTCCCAAGGGATTCAATTGATTTGTTGATCAAGCATCAACTCACTCTCGTAATCTATTATCTAGTTAAGAATTAATTTCAAATTTTTATGCTAATTCTAACCATTTAAGCTTTTAAACTAAACTTTAACTTGGCAAAACTTCAAGGAAGTAGAAGATTCAAAGATGAAATAAATGATGGATTAAAATGTCTACTTAGATTTTGAATCATATTAACTCAAATTGTAGGATTAATTAACTACCCTATGAATAATTCAATCAATCATCAAGTGGGGTTTTCACAAAACCTTGGGTTAACCCTTTTAAGAGATTAAACCCCTATTTTCTAAATAATAGAAATGGAATCTCTTCTCAATTCTATTCAACTAGAAAATGCATTAAGATCAATTGAAAATCATAAACCCTAGGTGTTTATGCATCTATCTCTAGCAAACATAACAAACCCATATGTTTTTTAATGTTCAAAGCTCAAACTTTTTATTTCTAGCAAAGTATGAACAACAAAAAGCAAGAATAAGCATGCTATTGTAATATATTTGCATAAAATATAAATTAAATGAAAAACCTCAACATTCATTAAATAAATAAGTTAACTAATCCATACAATTAAGTAATACTTGTCTAATATAGGTAGATAAGTAAATTTAGTTCATGATGAAAAGGAAAGAATAAGAAAAGAAAGAAAAATTCCAAAAATTTAAAGAACCCATTAAGCCCCAATTAAATTTCCTCCAAATTCTTACTATCCTTACTCTAATGTGGAGAGAAGAATGAAAATCCGTCTTCTAAAGCCTTCATTGATCTTGTTTTCCCTTGTTCTTGGCTCTTTTAAGGCTTTGGAGAAACTATTTTTCATTCAAGTTTTGTTTTTAGCCAAGCCCCCTTTTTTCTACAAAAAGCTAGCTTTTATAGGGTGTTAGGTTGCTTGTCACCAGTGGCCTTATTGCCCATGACACTGCCCATGACAAGCCACTAGCTTAAGCCAAGCAATGTGAGAAACAACAAGCTCTCATGGGTGGTGTCACAGCCCGTGAGAAGCTACTGTTTCTTATTTCAAAATAGGGGCCTCTTCTTATGGGCTCTATCATGGCCCGTGACACTGGACATGACAAGCCCCTTGGAACTTCATTTCTTGCCCATTTTTCACGGGTTGTCTCATAGGCCGTGAGGCAGCTCTGTGACTTGATTACTCGATCCGTTTTAGTACATTTTCTTTGCCTTTTGAGCCCGAACTCCTAAGTAATTCCACCTAGCTCTAAAATTTGTATAAGTTCCTAAAAATGACTAAAAACACTAGAACAAACAAATCAAATTCAATTTAAAGCACAAAAATACCAAGAATATGAGGAAAAATAAGGTATAATATGCCAAATATCACCCTGCCTCTGGGCATTATGATGAGAGAGTTTTCAAAATCTTTGCCCAATAGATACCTTAACCTCATGATTCTGAACTCAATCAATCTATGGCATCCTAACATGTTTAAGTTCCCAAAAACAATTGAAAAGGCACTCAAAAATAAAATTTAACTTAATTTCAAGATACATCATGCTAAGATCAAAGGGGTAGGGGTAAAATATAGTCAAATTATCACTCATCAATTCATCCATACTTGAGCATTTTCTTGTCCTTAAGCAAATTCAATCAAAATAGAAGTAAGAAATAAAATCTCCCCTCTCTAGTAAAAAAAAAAATCAAACAATTGACATGGCATCAACTTGAAATCTGCAAGGCTCAAAATCTTCAATAAAAAACTAATCTTGAAACCTGATAACCAAATTAAGAACCCTTCAAGATACACCTCACAATCCTAAATTTCAAATACTAGAGTTAAAAATGTGAGCAAAAAATTCCAAATTAATAACAATTTTAAGCACAATAAATTCATAAACATTTTCCCCAAGATTTATGACAATCCTCCTTAAATTTTACTCTTTTCACTGTTATTTGCTTTCACTTGTATTCATTTTTTTTCTTTTCTTTTAATTATTTAAAGATCCTGACTTGTTTGAATTGTCATACTATCCTTTTGACACAAGTGTAAACATTTGTGATGCCAACTTCCGGTTACCCAGTTAGAATCACATATTCAAATGGCTACTAGCATGATTCATAATTTTGACTTTTTATTATTTTGAAAAAGTAAAAATAGTGGAATAGGTTTTAATTTTCAAAGCACCTTTGAAATTGCTTTTTTATTTTCTCTCTTTTTTTTTTTAAAGAAAACTATCAAACAATCTAGGATTAAAACTTTTCACCAACTTTAACTAAAGTAACAATAGAATTAGAAAAATATGTGGTGAAAAGTGTAACTAAAGTTTCAAATGCTAGAATTTGTCCATTTAATTTCCTAACAATGCTACCATATTTAAGCTTTAATAAATTTATTCAAGTTATAAATCATTAGGACATAGCCATTCAGCAATCATCAACCCAATTCCTAAATAAGGTAAATCTTGCATTAAAACATTTATTACAACCCAATTTGATTGAAATCATAATCAAAAGACACAAGGCAATTCAAATATAAAAGAATATCAAAGACACCCATTCCCCAAACTTAACACCACATTATCCCTAATATGTTCTTGATAAAAAATAACTGAAAAAAAGAGAAAAGAGGAAAGAGGAAAGAAAGAGTTAATGAATTCTTTTATGGTTAAACACTTATCCTAACATACCACTGATTATGGCCACCACATGCCATATATCAAGACGTGACGAGCATCGGTATGTAAGCGTAACAAACCATAGCCACCGATACGCCAGATAACATGCCACCTTAAGTCTAAGGATTATATACACAATTATAATCTATATTATCAGAAATTGACTAGTGGATAATGAAGGGTGAATACGGAGTCGCGCAGGGGAAGCAAAAAAAAATTCAGCACTGTCCAGTAACATTGTCTGGACCGAGTGCTGCTGGACAGTAGCACCACTAGCACTGTCAGCAGCACTGCTGATAGAGTGCTGTTGGACAGCAGCACTGACAAAACACTGTTGGACAGCAGCTCCAGCAGCACTATCCATCGCTTTATTTATTTTTTGCAAAATTTCAATGTTACTCAATTTTTAGTTTTCAAAACTTTTATGAAACATTTACCATGCCAAAAC